>CAXKVX010001924.1:0-28897 GCA_964058865.1 Eleocharis quinqueflora | reverse complement strand
TGCAAGTTTTGTACTTCGACGCACCGTTCTTCTTGCCTTGTCAAAATCAATGATGAAAAAAAGTTCCCACGGTATGTAACGATACTAATAATCCAATGATATATGTTAAAGTACAGGAGATGGTACTTGAGGACAATATTCTAATTGATAACTGTTTCTTGTTGAAGTAATTTGAGGGATTAATTTTCCCTTTCAACTTTGGCACTTGCAGAGAATATGTAGTGGATCTAGTTGGCAAGCCAGGTAGCATTCAACCCCCTGATTCATCCATCAATGGGCAGTTATTCTCCTCAGTCCCAACTCCTTTCCAAGCAACAAATGTGTTCAATGGCTCCAAAAACTATCATACCCCTGTTTCATGTTACAACAATATAGTTGCTAATGAACAAAATAATGCTGGACTTCTTGCAAAACTACCATATTCAGGTGTGGTTCTCTGAATCAGAATTTAATCATCTTTTACAATGGTAGATTACTGTATGAAAGTATTATGTTTTGTAACAGACACAGTTGCAAAAATATTGGCGGACAACTCCCCTAACCGAAGCAATGTCAAAGGAGTCTCTAGGCAAAGTATTGACAATATGGCCAAAGTAGAACTTTCAGGACAAATGGAAGTAACGGAGCGCTCTGGTATAAATGGAAATCAAACAATACAGTCAAGCAATGCTTCTTTGCCGAAGTACTTGAGTATAGAGCCATCTCTAGCTATTGATTGGTTAGAGATTTCATGGGATGAATTGGAACTGAAAGAGCGTGTCGGTTCTGGTCTCTCTCTCTCTCTCTCTCTCTCTCTGTAACAGACAAGCGCACACCCTTTAATCTGATATACATCTTCTTTAAATGTGATATTAGGTTCTTTTGGCACCGTCTATCGTGCTGAATGGCATGGATCAGTAAGTATAATTGTCCATTCAATAGCAGTCTATATATCAGTTGCCTTTTAGTATTCTCTTGTGTTAATGTTACAAACATTTGGCATTTTGTTTGTTTGAATTTGATTAGGATGTTGCTGTCAAGGTACTCATGGATCAGGATATCCATGAAGACCAGATAAAGGAATTTCTGAGAGAGGTGACCCCTTGTTGCCTCAAGGTTTTCAAAATTTTCATAAGGCACCTCAACTAAAATACTGATATATTCATGCTTTACTTTTTCGCAGGTTGCGATAATGAAACGTGTCCGTCATCCAAATCTTATCCTTTTTATGGGAGCTGTTACAAAGAGCCCACATCTCTCAATAGTGACAGAATATTTACCTCGGTAAGCTGGAATATATTTTTCTTCGATGGAGACGCTTCATTCTGTATTTACTTAATTGGTGTGATCCAAATTTACAGGGGAAGTCTCTTCCGACTATTAAGTAAAGCAGCAGCTGGTGAAGGTTTGGATAAGAGGCGTAGGCTGCGTATGGCTTTAGATGTTGTAAGTATCTAATTAAGGATTTAAGGTTCGCCATACATCCTATGTTCTGGAATAATACCAGTTCAGTATTATATTCCATAAGGTTTTAAGTTGAGTTATTTTGACTCTTTGATTTTTCAAACATGATAAAAGAATTTTCTGCAAGAGTGTGTCAATTGTAGTTCTCGAAGAAATTGCATTTGTTTCTGTGATACTCCAATCATTGATAGTTTATCTGTTGTTTTATTTTCTGAAGGCAAAAGGCATAAATTACCTACACTGTCTCAATCCTCCAATTGTGCATTGGGATCTAAAAACCCCTAACTTATTGGTGGACAAGAACTGGTCGGTAAAGGTTAGATTTCATAATACAACAGTTATATACTTATATTGTTTATATGTCCATTAATTTGGATACAAGTTATGTTCTCCACTGTTTTAATTATGGGGGCTCTGGTTACTTCTCCTCATTTATAACTTGTTGTCGGTTTCGGGGTCAATTTTAATGTATGTCGTGCTGCGAATTAGGTGTGTGATTTTGGCTTGTCAAGATTCAAGGCCAACACATTCATCTCATCGAAATCAGCTGCTGGTACCGTACGTGCAGTCTTCCTTACACTTATTTATAGTTTAGTACTTACATATAATCTTTAAATTAAATCATCGCAGTGGCAGAACCATTTTGAAAGCTTTTTTTCAAATGCTTAAAATAATTTGAAGTTCCCTGGTTCAGCCTGAATGGATGGCACCAGAGTTCCTTCGTGGTGAGCCCTCAAATGAGAAATGCGATGTGTTCAGTTTTGGTGTAATTTTGTGGGAGCTTATTACAATGCAACAACCATGGGATGGCCTTGGCCCTGCACAGGTAGCTTTTTCATTTGCTTGAATATTGACTATGAATATGAACAGTGTGATCATGGTGTAATAATTACTGGGAGATGTATAACAATTTAGAGAGATTTTGACTATGAATAGCGTGATCTTGGTGTATGTAGCCATTTAAAATAAAATAAAAACATTAAGTGTCTGCCCCCTTTTGTCCATCTCTTTATTTTCAACTGGAATCACAGATCTGTCAAATAAAATATATAACTGTGAACTATGAAGTTTAATCATTTTGTATCCAATTTGTATACAAAACAATTAAACTTAATTTGTTGACAGTTATATACTTTAATTGACAGATATATAATTGTAGTTCACAAATAAAGAGGTGGGTTGATGGATGGACAGTAAGGAGGGAAGATACAGTCTTTGCTCTTTGAAATTATAGTGCTGCAACAGGTCCTTTTACTATGTAATTACTAGAAATATAAAACATCGACTACTCTTTGATTGTAAATATCAACATGTTATTTTTCATTTTTACTTTCCGATTATTTTTCCTCCAATATTAGGTTGTTGGAGCCGTTGCATTTCAGAAGAGAAGGTTGACAATCCCTCCGGGTACCAATTCTCAATTAGCTTCTCTTGTAGAGTCCTGCTGGGATGAGTAAGAACTATTTTCTTAGCTTTAATTGACCTTTGTTTGTTGTATGGAGTTCATCTCTGCGTCCATTATACAATACAGAACAAGAGCTTTTATATCTCTGAAATTGTCAAAAGTGATTGTATCGACGGTTTCCTAACTGCATTTTTTGTAGTATATATTTTTCCTTTCTAAAACTTGCATAATTTCTCAACTTGCAGCGATCCAAGACAGCGACCTTCTTTTTCGAGTATAGTGGATGCACTGAAACAGCTATTGAAAGCACCGGCTGCGAGTGCATGAATTTACTTTTGTTCTCTCCAAGTCCATGTCACCCTTCTGGAAAATAGCCTGTGGTGCCAAGGCCATAGATGATTTCACTAATTTTAGTATGCTCATGCGTCCAATCGTCATGTGATGATACAAGTTTGTTTTGTGCAATTTATCAGGTGAAGGTTTATCAGAATTAGCCAGAAAAAAATAACTCAAAAGTTTCATAAGAAGATGAGCTATATTTTTGCTCTTATCAAGTATTATTCGTCTTTATGCTCTCTCGATCTTTTATCGTGACAAAGCTAATGCTGATGTTTGCCATGATTTTGCAAGTTAAATGTGTACATAGTAGGTGGTTGGCTGGTTGCTGTATGTAATTTGATGGAGCTCCGCAGCAAAATCTGATCTAGATTCTCAGGATGTACTTTCTGAATTCAGTAATGAAATAGATATCTAATAATAAAATATATTATTCTTAAAATAAGATGATATGCTAACTCCTATTTTTAGTAGTTTCTATAACATATTGGATCTCCAGCACAGCAACAATTGGTACACGACTAGTTGCTTGACATGGACTGTTTATTTATTTCTACTTAATAAGACAATAAGAAAATATTATTATGTAAATTATTTTGCTTGATTGCGTTTTTAAGTATTAAGGTATCATACTTTAGCATATTTAATACCTATTCTGCAAATGGCCTAATAGTTCAGGTGTTAATTAGAATAACTTTCAAGCGATCATAAACAAATTTTCGTGAGCGTAGGATACCATAAGAAACATTTAAAAAGTAATAAATGTCGTATGCACTTCTCTTGAAGTATTTAAAAAATAATAAATTTTGAATAAAAATGAATTTTCTTAAATATATAAAAAAACATTACATATTCTCAAAAGAGAGGAAAGACATAAGAGATGAGAAAAAGCTCGATTAATTGAAGAGAGCGCGTGCAGCTTGGCTTTAAGCCATGAGACGGATTAGACAGCAAAACACGGTCATTGTCATTTCTTTCATGTACAAATCTTGAGACTCGGTATCTGTCATTTTAAATTTTTAAGGAGTGTACTTGTATACTTCTATTTATTTTTTCATCTATTTCATTAAAATATAATCTCACATCCCTTGACATTAATGAACAAAGTTCCTACGCCCTGATGTATCAACATCTTGGAGGAGTAAAACGAAGGATGAAGCAAATTGAAAAAATGAGGTACAACTGTAAGATTGCTCCGAAAGAACAACCTGACAGAGGAATATAAGTAATATGGGGGGGGGTTATTAAATCCTGAAACAAAGACACAAACCAACAACTAAGTGCAAATCTCAAATAGATATGGACTAAAATGGTTCCAAAGCACAATCGAAGGTACAAAAAGAAAACCAAACAAATTGAATCAGACAATGCGCTCGAGTTCTCGTGCATAGCTCAGTGTCTGGTTAATCAAATGGAGTGATGGTATCTCCTTGCAAGGTTGCAACTCTTTCGCCTTTTGGAAGAACACACAGGCATCCCTAATTTCCCACTCTGGATGTTCCTGTAAGGAAAACCAGACAAAAGACAGTAAGACTGCTGTGTTGTTATTTGCCACAGTGGTGTTAAACTTAACAAGTGAGGACTGATTTGTTCTTCATAAAGCCAAGAAACAGACACTACAAAAGAAATCTGACAGGTTCGAGTGGGAACTTACTGGTGAGAGACAGTTAGCATGTGGCAGTTTGGCAGCAGTAGAAAGGTTAGTAAACTCTAATACCCATGTCTTTTTAAATCAATTATATTTCATTTTGTAAACACCATTAATGAATACAGTAACAAGTTAACTAACATTGTTCTTCGATCGTACCATCATTCAAATCATATGAAAATGGCATTGGTAAAGGCCAACAATTGTATAATAATAAACTGTAGAGTTCCAATAGATGAGCATAATAATATGTTTTGCATTCAAATACCTGATTCTGTAAGGGGTATAAAGCCTAAACAGTAAAGAAACTTGAAATAGTCATGTTAGTTATATTCTATAAAGAAAGAACAAATACCTCAGAAATATACTGAGAAAGCTCCTGATCAGAGGAGAACATTAGCATTTTCTTGGCATCGTTTATGGTCAAGTAATCATAAGCTTTCTCACTACACCCAGCTATTTCATCCCTGCATAAAAACCACATAATTAAGAGAGAAAAATGAAACCTCTGCCAAAAAAGATAGTAATACTTCAGTATCATGCCTAAAGCAAGATCAAGAAGTTTCTTCATATGTAAATGCGTTATTTTAATAGTTTTGCAATTCCCAAAATATTGCATTTGCCATAAAATTTAAATCCCAATTAAGACTAAGTTAAGATTCAACTCAGCAACTATGCTAAATACTGAACCTGGCTGAGTGACTGCATATCAACTACCATATATTGCTAAAATATTCCCGACTTTTACCTAATTTATCTTGAGCAGTTAAATACAAATGAAGAACATAAAGAAGGATCCTTGAATTGTCACAATTACCTAACAGTTTTTGCAAGGAGGTCCATGAAATAAACATAGGTCTCATGCGGCACAGCTTGTCTGGCACTGAGAACACGATTGTAAGCCCCTTCCATGAAAGATTGCTCCAATTCAACTGCATGTTTTATGCATGGATTTTCCAGTGCACTTGCTGGCAACAATTCCAATTCGGTATGGAACTCAGCAATTCTGTTCTGTACCAGTAGCCTCAGCAAGTTCAATCCCAGAATTGGGTACTCTTCGGGTGATGGTGGTATTATGTTGCTGTAAATAACAATTCCACACAAAAGAATTTTCTAGAAGTTCCGGATTACATTGAGTTCTTTCGGGTATTTCAATGTTTAGGTAGGTCGATTATTATTTTAATGAGACAGTTTTAGAGAATGATCATTTTCTTGTAACTTTATAGTGGACAGGAATCCTTTCCAGATGACACTCAGAAGATGGATACAGGCAACATTATTCCAAAGATGTCAGGAAATATCAACTTTAGGATCTGAAAAGCCTTTTCAGCTTTAAGTAATCCATTGAGAAATTCCGTAGGGCCTTAAGAGAAATAAGGAGATCAAGTGTGGATTTGCAAATAATTAGTTTCTACAAACTGTTAATTTACAACTTATTAGGAAAAGATTTTGTTAATGGACAAGTACTGAACCAAATTTGACCTCAGCACCGATTCCAAAATCATATCACAATACAAACATAAGGTTATTGCCACTAAAATTCCATTGAATGATACGGATACCTATGCTTCCAAAACAGTAAATAATTACCCAAGGGTAAGGAAAAAAGAGAATAAAATACCAGGTATCAGTGTAATATGGCTTGAGCTGCGCGAAATCCCTCTCAAAAGCTTCTTGGTCTTCTATTTTCACACTCAACACAATAGCATGCTCATATATTTGTCCTGAAATTAAAGCATAACACAAAGTGATTTAAATTAGCCAGATGGATAATAATCCATTTGATGTCATATAAGGAGATCATGAACCAATAGGAAGCAAAAAAAAAATATATACATAGAGAAATAATGAGAAAGGTTTCAGACATTACTTGCTATAGTTAACTCCTCTGTAGCATTTGGTGTAAGTTGGAAGGATGGCGGGAGGCTTGGAAATTTTATTAAGACAACCTACATCCATAAATTCATCTTGGTTAGTCAAATTAACTAAACATAACAAAATAGAACCACCTTCTTTCTTGATTGCACGTATATATTGAGGGTCAAGTCAACTGAAGCAAGGATTGAAAATTGTGTTGATACCAGAAGAAAGGCCTTCAAAAGGTAAGAAACGAGAAAACCATTAATTACTAAGAACATGCGAGCACGAGTATCTCCCATCTCTGCTTAGGAAATCAATTTTGCTATTTGCCCCCCAAATACTTCCACGGTTTCATACACACTGTCAATTGCGATACAAAATCATACAAAGCTCAGAGCATAAACTAAGATCGCTCGCAACGCAACTCCCTTCCCTTATCAACAATATCCAAAATCTAAAACAAAAAAAGAAGGCAAAAGAAGAGGAGACAACAACCTTGAGCTGAGTAAGAAGTGTAGCACACGTATTGAAATCTTTCCTCACGAACGCGGCCTTGAATCGCTCGAAGAGCTGCGACACCTCTGTCAGCTGTGGATCCATGGTGGTCGATCTGAGTCCTACTAGGTTTTTCTCTTTTCTTTTTGTTTTTGCTACAAAGGTTGCTTGGAGAGAAGGAAAGTTGTTTGTGTGATTTAATCCTAGTTTGTGTATCAATGTAAACCAGAGAGGATCTGTGTAGAACTGGCCTATATTTTATTGGGCCGATCTATTTTCTTCGAAGCGAACCCTGGAAGGAATTCACGGCCTTCAAATATTTCATTGAACTCCTACGTCTCTTGCCAGTCAACTTCGATTAGTTTTACTGTTTTTGTTTTTTTTTGTTATTTCTACTTTTTTTTGTTCTTGTATTTGTATTTATTCTTTTTCTTGTTGTTGTTATTGTTAATTTTTTTTGTTTTTGTGCTCGTTCTCATTCTCGTTATTGTTATTTTATTGTTGTTGTTATTGTTATTACTATTGTCATTGTTATTGTTCTTATTATTGTTCTTATTATTGTTATTGTTTCTGTTATTATTCTTGTTCTCGTTTTTGTTCTCGTTCTCGTTCTCGTTCTTGTTATAATTTTTTCGTTGTCCCTGTTTTTGTTTATGTTTTTATTCATGTTCTTCTTATTTGTTGTTGTTATTGTGTCGGAGCTCCTTTTCGCTTTCTTTGAAAAAAGTGGTTTTCTGTCGATCAGCTTCTTTTGAAGTAAAATAAAAAGTAGAACATGTCACTAAACGAGTGTAGATTTTTAAGAGATTTGAGAGATACTGACGTTTCAAGATATTAGTTTATAACCAATGAGATTTTGGACTTCGATACGCAAGAACCTGTCGTTATTGACACATATAATTAATAAGTAGTGTCTAATGGAGTTTTGTGGTCTAGATACAAAAATCCTGAAATATTACTCACTAACTAACTAATTCCTTCGGATGCTTTTCAAGAACTAACTAATTCCTTCGGAGGATTTTTCTTGAAAGACGGTCAGATTTTTGGACTCGTCTCGCGGAGGAGTTTTGGATTATGGGTATAAGACTTTCAGGGCATGTTTAGGTTTATTGGGATTTAAGACTTGGGCTTGGTTTAGAGTTTATTTGGAGTTAGATTTTGGTCTTTTTAGGCTTGGATTGGGCTTTAGATGTGGTTCAAGTGCATAATAAAATCGATATCCATTCTCCATATATCTTTTAAATGTTCAATTTGGTGGTACGTAACTTCTCAACTGATACGGAAATATTAATTGTGGTTTATATATTTGATAAAAATCATATCGTGTTTGCGTTATTAGTACTAGATCATGCATGTTTATACAAGCAGCTTGCTTTTGTTGGTAAGTATCTATTTTCAGTATCTGCTTTGAACCTATTTTTTTGCTTTTTTTGAACTGGTACAACACTCTTGTACCAATTAACAGAAGCCGGTACTCCATCTTGGAGTTCACTTTAATAAAAAAAAAAGATTGCTTGTTTGTGGCTACAATCTGCTACTTAATATATGATTAACTATTAATTACGTATGATTACTATATATAACATTGTTCATCATAGTGCAGGCAAATTTGGTTCGGACAATTTCTCAATAAGTTAAGATGCATGTCCGATTCGAATGGTTTGTCATCGGCACAGTTATGATTTTGAAAGCCGTCAGTGCAAAAATACTTTGTAACAGTGTTCCGTGTTCGTTACCGGATTGTGCGACTTTTCTTAAACAGTTAAACTATTTCAAGCAATGCATGCAATAAAACAAATGTGTGCTTTAAGTCTAATTCCATTTTAAATTTAGTGGTGTTTTTTTATACTATATATATATCTTTCGAAATTGTAGTTACCCATCCTGCTAATTTATTAATTAAAGTAGAATAATTGATATGTATATCCAAGGTGGTAACACTGGTACATGCAATATTCGGTCGACCATGTGTTTCTTCAGAATTATTCCCCAGCTTTTATTTAAGAATATCTATTAAGGGTACATTTGGTACGTAATTTAAGATTTCCTCTCCCCATCACTGCTTGTCATATAACCCCTTGTGGTACGTTATTATGTGATAGATACTTAATTTGTTGCCTTAATCACATATAAGTCGGTCCATGGATGAACGTGCAAAGCATGTTGTCAAAATGTTCCTTAGTCCGACGCTGTCTGAATCATGATCTATGATTCTATGAATGAATGAATGTGCAAAGCATGTTTGACTTGGTCGACGACTTAGAAACAATGAAGGGTTTATTCTAAATCTTTATGGGTTGAAACTTGAAACAAAACAAAAAGAAAAATGGGTTGCAAAATTGGGTTGTGGGCCCAAATTATCAGGCTTGATTGTCTTACGACTGACAGTCTCTTCAGAGGTACTTGTATGAATACCGTTATCTCTCTTCATTGTAGTTATTTGTTTAATTAAACTTGCAATTAGTACTGACATATGAATACTTTCAATGCAATGAGGTTGTAGAATTTAAATAAAGAACTACGTTCCTTTAATTTTTCATTTTATATTCTTTAGACATTCGTTGAACAGGACCTAAGATGTTTCTCAAATTGAAACCAAAATCTTATGTGTGTACTTGGTAAGTAGTAACAAATACAACATTCGGTACATGAAAAAGGCGATAGATGGACGAACCTCGTTCTCGTATTTGCAGAATTTTAAAATTGACACCTATGCCATTATTTCTTATAATTTGCTCCTTGTACTTGATTCTTTTAGAACTAGAAAACCTACTGTAAAAAACAAGCTGTAAAGATCAAGATAACTGCAACCAACCTTTGTAGCATGGAATTGCAGTTCCAATCTGTATGGCAAAACAAAGACAACATATGACGAAATGCCCGTAATGAACCTTCATCATTTCGCTGAACTAAGGATGTTTTAAAAAGCATTTCAAAAGGCATTTCAAGAAGGTCAAAAGGATCAAGCAAAGCCAACTATACCAGATACTCGAAACAAAAAAAGAAAAAAAAATCAAATATTGTTACATTATTATTGCATACACAAACCACTGTCTGAAACATACTACAACAAAGAATTCATTTCAACAATTTGAATTTGTTTAACCTCGAAGGAACAACCAAATCACATATTAGGCTTCAATGTGTTGCCAATATCAATGACAAAGCTGTATCTAACATCTGCCTTGGCAAGCCGCTCCATAATCACATATTAGGTTTCAAAGTGTTGCCAATATCAATGACAAAGCGGTATCTAACATCTGCCTTGGCAAGCCGCTCCATTGCCTTGTTCACATAATCAGCACTGATCAATTCAATGTCGGCTGTTATGTTATTCTTTCCTGCGAAATCAATCATCTCTTGTGTATCCTTTAACCCTCCAATGCAGCTTCCCGCGAGAGTCTTCCCCCCTGCATAACAGAATCTTTTTAGTTAGCAGTTGAATTGGTTTGAGTTTTAATATATATAACTTGAAAAATAGTTACATATGGAATCAGAAAGAAGTAGAGAGAATACTAAGAACCAATTAACTAAGTAAATGCTAATGGAATAACTTACCCATAATCAAAGAGAAAGCAGGCACCTCCAAGGGCTTCTCTGGTATACCAATTAATATCATCTTGCCATTTGGTTTGAGAAGTGCTAGAAAAGGAGCAACAGCATGTGGAGCTGAGACGGTGTCAATTATTCCATCCATGCTGAAGATTGCAGCCTGAAAATAAAATGGGCCAAGCAAGGACAATTAAACTAAATTAATCGCATACTTCTTTGAGAAATTAAGAATTGACATCATAGAATGATATACCAATGAGGCATGCAATCTTAGAAAGAGAAGAGAAAACAAATAATTACCTTCATTTGTTCGGCATTGGTACTGACCAAGAATCCATCAGCACCCAACTTTTCAATCGCCTCCTTCTCTTTGCTCGGGCTGGTACTGATGACCGTCACCTTCATTCCAAAGGCCTTTCCAAATTTGACGGCCACATGGCCCAGACCACCGAGGCCCACTACCCCCAAGTGCTTTCCCTGCACGTTAAGCCCGTGATACTTCATTGGTGCATAAACAGTGATACCAGCACAAAGCAATGGGGCTGCCTTGTCTAGTGGAAGACTCTCAGGGATGCGTATCACAAAGTGCTGGTCCGCAACTATCATGTCAGAATAGCCACCATAGGTTACGGTACCATCTTGTGGATCCACTGAGTTGTATGTGAAAATCGATGCTGGGCAGTAGTTTTCGAAGCTAGTTGTGCAGCCGGGGCAAGAACGACATGAGTTGACCAAGCAACCTACCCCTACTTTATCTCCGATTTTGAACTTATCTACCATGGAGCCGACTTCAGTGACTTCACCTACAATCTCATGCCTGTCAAAAAAAAACTTTATGAGGTTAACGAGAAGTAACTGAAGGAACTGTATGTTCAGCTTATTTACTTAACCATTGGCTTTCAGATTTACCCGGGGACAATAGGATACATGGCATTCTTCCATTCATTTTTTACGCTGTGCAGGTCAGAGTGGCAGATACCACAATATAATATCTTTATTGTCACGTCATTGTCTCCAGTGTTCCTGTTTGTTGCAGAGAATATTATTAGAATCTTGAGTTCAAGGATTACAACAATAATTCCAAATGTTGAAATTGGCATCATAAAATTAGTCTATTGAATTTCAAGTTTTTGAAAGAATCTATAAAAACATGACAGTAAAGGAGGATGACATTCACAAGTCACAAGTCCAAGTTAATTCATATCATGACTACAGAATAAGATACTCGTCCGATTATTTGCAATTAATTTTGTTGAAATGAGATGAACTAAATTATGTTAATAAAAATGACCACTAAGAAAGGAACTTTTGTAGTTTTTTTTTCCTGATATGCATTCATTTTTTATTGTAAATGTTTCTCCCCTGTCTAGTAATACAGTTATGTAAAAAAGATAAGTTCTGTTGTGGACCTACTTACCTCAAATAGAAGGTAATTTTACATTGGTTACCTCAAACAAAAGTTATGTAAAACTTAGTACCAATATCAAAGATGATATTAGTTAAAAGACATTTTTACAATACTTCTGCATGAACATCCTATGGAATCTTTTCAATAAAGTTAAAAGGAGGTGAATTGTTATATTACTTCTAATAATTTCAGTAAAATTTATATTACTTTCTGTGATATTTTTAGCTGTCACTTGCTGGTAGGCTGTTAGTAGTTGGATAATAACTACTCACAGACAGTAAATGAACAAACAATCTATGACGTGATGAATTCTTCTGTTGCATGTGGGAAACTTTAAAAGGGGAAAACAAAAGGTGGCATTGATTGACTGAGCAATAAATCGACATTTAATGCTCAGTGTTACACCAAAACACCTTCATAAATTTTGTATCTACCAACTCTGACACCACTTTTCTCAAAAAAAAATCTGACAGAAATCATGTATCTCTAAAATCAGTGGGGCAAAGTCTATATATTGTTGGGCCACATTTTATAAAGTTGTCGTGTAAATATTTATATATATGGATAATATTTCGTTGATAACATATTTGATATCAACTATTGATATCGATTTTATTATGCATTTTTAGTTGAGTTATTCTGCACATTATTTGAATTATTATATATGTTATACCATAACTATTTCAGTATAAAAAAAATAACATGTATAACTATTTCAATACAAAAAATAACGTGCATAATAACTCAAATAATGTGTGTGATAACTCCACTAAAGATACATAATAAAATTGATAACATGTATAACTTTTTCGGTACAAAAAATAACATGCATAATAACTCAAAATAATGTGCAGGAAAACTCAACTAAATGTACATAATAAAATCGGTATCAATAGTTGATATCAAATATATACATAGAGTTAGAATATTTTACTTTGCAACAGTACGATTGCAGCAGTACTTTGCGTCTATATTTCAAATTGTAAAGTCTGAGCGATTGATCAGAACCGTTGAACATGATCTACATATTGAAATCTACTTGACGACCAAAATTTACATTTTTCAGAACTTTTTACTATTTTCTAGAGAGCTGAAAATTATTCGTATTGGATGACCGAGAAATCATATCAACAAATTTGTTTTTTCTTTAAAAAATAGTTATAAATAAAAAAAATGAAAAATTGGTTCTCCAATAGATTTCAAAATGTAGATCATATTCAACAGTTTGAATCGGTCATTCTCACTTTATAATTTGAAACATAGACACAAAGTGCCAAACTCTGTTCGTACATATATATAAATTTAGACATCAATCAGCATAAGTATCAAAGAAGATGCCATTTGAACATTCTCGTTTCCTTTCTATTTAGATGTAAAAGGTTTAAATTTTTTCTCAATCCATCTTGTTCCATATCACATGTAGCCATATATGAATAATGGAATTCCGACTTTTCTCTTTGGAATAATATTACCCTATTTACTCTTATCTTTAAGTACTTTCACCTGCTTTTTCAGTTGACTACGACTAGCAAGTTGCAACCGTTCACAAAACTCTGGTGATTTTAATTTTTCCTTATAATTATCTATAGAAAAATGAAGTTTCAACTTTTGCAATTAGAGCTGTCACGGAACTCTTTTACTCTTTTATCTAGTTAATATTGTATTTGATAAGACAAATATAAATAATATTTTTTTCGTTAGCTCATCGGATATGTGTATGGATAAGATTTTCATTAGCTAAATGGATAAGAGTATATGTAAAGACTATTTCGTATATGTTACTCTATAGAATAAATATAAATATAAATAAACATATGCCTTATTTTAAAATCTGTAAAAATAATTATTTTATTAGTAATTTAAGTTTTAGGAGACCATCTAATTAATTGTCATATTTTCAATAAAACTCTTAATTTTGAACATAACATTAATGTTTGTCTCTTGGATTATACCAAAACTAATTTCATCTAACTAATTATTTATTTAATGTTACCATCCTCTTGTTTAATTCTTTTAAAAAGCTGATCGTATAATTATAACTCTAGCCTAATTTTTTCACATTATGTATTTTTTTCTCGTTAATGTATATGCTCTACTTGCTCTCGTGTTGTGCTTGTGTTTATGAAAAATATTAATTTTAGGTGTATTCTGTAAAATATGATTTATTTATAAAATTGAAAATATTATATTGATATTATCAGTACCGTAAAGTTGTCACATTGTGACTAGGAGGTCACGAGTTCGAGTCGTTGAAACAGCCTCTTGTGGAAATGTAGGGAAAGGCTGCGTACAATGACCCCAAAGTGGTTCGACCCTTCCTCGTACCCCGCGCAAGCGAAAGCTACATGCACCGAACTGCCCTTTTTATTATCAGTACCGTTTGTTATACGTTCTTTAACCTATAATTTTAGCGGTTAAGGGTAGGATAAGAGTAAGTCAAATTATAAAGAGTATGGATAAGAGTAATTTCAAATGGCTAGAGGTACAAAAATAACTCCACCCGACTCGCATCATACCTACACCTAGGAGTGTCAAACATGAAAAACGAAAAGAAAAATGACAATTTCATTTTCCGTTCCGTTTCATCCATGGAAAAAAGGTTTGTTTCGTCTACTGTTCCGTTTTACAAATGAAAGAAAAAATCGTTTTGTTACCCTCTTGTCTGTCACAGAATAGAACAAAATACGAAATTTCGTGATATTTTAAACTAAATTGACTGAAACAGAAGTTAAAATTTCTTTCTGTTTTACACGAAAATAAAATTTCATTCCGTTCCGTTTCTTTTTCTGACGGAAGCTAAAAAACAGTTTCGTTTCTGAACGGAACAGAACGGCTACACCCCTATTTGCAATGAGGCTCGGAATTTCCGATCCCAGTAATATTGACTCCTGTCAATTTCTTCTACTAGGACACCCCTATTTGCAAAGAGGTATTAATTATCAGGGTCCTAACGAACACACATATCCAGAACCAACAGTAATTTGCCAAGTAGCAGTTGTTGAGAAACATAATACTCCAGAGCTTGATTCATAATAACATCTTTTCTCACATCCACGTTTGTGGCTAGAATGTTAAATTCATGAATGTTTAACTTTGTTCACGAGATACATGTATAAGGACACCGCCAAGGCCACAGGAAAACAGAGATCCTAGGTAAGTGGAACTTGAGTCGTTTTTCTGGAATTCACAATAAAATTTGTCCATTTTCTTTATTATTATGTCATTTCTTAAAAAGATTTTTCAAATTAGATTTGTTGGTACTTGGTATTATTGTGGTAATCAAGTAAAACAAAATACTTTTAATTTAAGTAATGAATAACTATCGCTTTCATGCAAATTTATATACTTTTTAAAAAATAATATATATTTTTCGTACTATTGTAGTATTAAATCTGGACTGTTTTTAAAAAATATTTAAAAAATAGCAAGAAAGCTCTAAAAATCACAATTTTTTTTTCCTACAATATTTTCATATGAAGAATTTATTGAGCAACTTAAATCTCAATTTATTGACCTATATCTATATGCATAGTACGAAATTTGGTGTACTATGCATATTATTTTAGCCATGCTCATTATAAATATATTGTTTAAATTGCACTTATTTATGGATGCTTATTATTTAATTTTGTGTGTTCTCTTACAATTATTTTGAAGATTTTCATGATTATTTAGGAGAAGTATTACAGTTGTCAATTACCAATCAATACTATAAATAAAATTTCCTCCGTGTCCGCGTGTCCTTTCTTTTTGACACACGGACACGGAATTAATGCATAGCTGATATTCGCATTTATAAGATTTTGTTCTGTTGTATGGTGTATTGGTGTTGATGAAGCATTGAAGCCTGAGTGCTTTCATAAAAATAAAAATAAAATGATGAAGCCCGGGTGCCTGACACGGCATGAATACTTACCTAGTTACCTCTCTCCCAATATTCGCATGCATTGATATGCATTAATGATGAACCGGCAGTTACCGGCTGTAGCGTTGTCCCGTGGGGTTGTGGGTCCCAGTGAGAAATAATGACTGTGAATGGAAACGTCTTTACCTAAATATATTTATTGGGCCATAACTGACGCATACATATCCTTTTTTTTACTTAACTGTGCAATTAATAATATTTAATCTCTTTCTTTAACAGATTCACTATTTTTTATATCACAATATTTCCTAATCCATCTGTCTTTCTGCGTGTGTTATTCTTTTTTGACCTATCATTTCAACTTTCCACTTTCCACATTTCTCTTACATTTTTTTTTTTTGCAATTTCATTCTTCCAACAGTACCAACTACAAAATCAACATCAAAGACAAAGGTTTGCTCCAATTTATTCTTTCTTCTTTTATACTTTTTTATTACATTAAATACTTGCTTCGATTTTTTTGGTCAATTGTCAGCACTATGAAAATTTTCAACTACAATAATAAAACAAAAACAATAGCATCATCGTATTAAAAAAAAGTCCTGGCAGATCTTAATTCACAGGTGATCCTAATCGCCATTTTAAGAAATTCGTTTTTTTTGTGTTATCTTTTTTAACGTGAAAGCTTGCCAAATAAAAAAGCCATTACTAAGTCATATTATTTGAAGCTAATGAAAACAAATTCAAAACTGTATAACTTTTTTCCTCCGTTAGCTTACAATATTTTTTCTGTTTTGTTGTGTACAAATTGTTGATCCAAACCTTGAATATTATTTGTTTTACACGAAAAAAATATAGCACTGCTATACATCATTTAAAGGGAATTACAGCATATAAATCATTTGACAGGATTATGCATACTTTTAAGTTCTTCATTTTTTTCATTTATATGCTGCAATTCCCATCAACATATTTTCATTTTTTTATTTTATGTTAGTATGTTCTTATTTTGTTGTCTTTAGAAAGCCTCAACTTTTTGTTGTTGTTGTTATATGAACAAGCTAGCAAACTTTATTTATTTTCAATTTTTGTTTGTATATACTGAAAATATAGTTACTGATGATGATGAAGTTAAACATGTTAGTTCAATGTAAGATTTTTAAAATGGGGTGTGTATGGCTGTAAGACAAACCAGTGTCAGGTTAATCTACTAGCTTCAAACTTAACTTTAAATTTAATTATTGCAACTATGATGAAATTCAATTGTGAATTTTATTCAGTGTTCTTATTTAAATATTCTTAAATGGTATATTGGCTTGCTATGGAACATTATAGCAGCATGAAAAAAATTGACTATGATGTGGAAATTTCATATACGATATTGTGGTGTTTCTATGCTTTTTTTTCATTTTTTTGCTTATAGATTCACTTAGGGATGTTATATTAGGTATTTAAACTTTATTTGTTCTACTGCCACGAGTGATAACAATATTCAGTATTTTTAAACAATAATTAAATTATAATATGGCATTCAAGATACAATCAGCAAAAGTTCTGTACGTTTGACTGAAATATAAATTTTGTATCAATTTTATATATATGCATAAGTAAGATAATATTTTCCATATATTTCGTATTGACGGATAAATTTTTCAGTAAAGAACATAATTTAATTATTATTATTCAATTCAATGTTTAAGCAATGAAGATAAAACACAACAAAGAATATATTTAAAGACAACAAACAATATATTTAGTGCAAGATTATACTTATTTGTTTTAAGTGTCAAATGTATATATTAATTAATTTTGTACATATTTGTTCGCTACTTTTTCAATGTGAACATGTATGCTTGATGTTTCCGACATTTTTTTTCAGATTGAATTTAATTGTTGCTGCACTGAAGAATTGTTGGCCATCCAATCATCCGTATTCGCCATTCAAGATTTAATTGCTGCTCATTCCGTACCAGGTTAGCTTTCATTAGTGTTTTTTATTACATTTCAATTATAATACTTTAATTTTTGTAGAAATTTTCTTTGTAATTATAACTTGAAAAAATTGTCTTATACATAGGAAATTGAAAAAAAAAATCGGATTTCTACTTAATCAGATTAGAAATCAGTGATTCTTGGAAAAAAAAATAGAACATCACTGATTAAAAAATCACCAAGAAATGAAATTGAAGAAGAAACGCAGCTTATGGAGCTAATGCCTTTGACTGAAAATGACATTCTACTTTCTCATAATATCGTCAAAGAATAAAATAATAATAACTAGAAATACTTTTCTATTTCTTAAAATGTAATGTTTAATTATTAAAATTTATTTCTTATTTTCTTTGTTATAAAAAATTATAATCAGCATTTTTTTAAAATTTCTTAGGAAAAAATAATATTCAATTTTTTAAATTTTCAAGATGAGGCGAAGCCGCCAGCCACTAGCTATATAAGACTATATTAGTACTTAACTCAAATTCAGACCAATGAGGTTCACAAATAATGGATCCGAATTTGCTGTCATTAATGTAATGGCAGTGAGATGTATATTATAATGTCAGGCACTCTGCACTCAATTGCAGTTATGACAGCGGATATAAATCCGAATCAGTTTGGCTGAGTGCCTGAGTAGGACTTTCTTCGGGAATATCAATTCCAAAGAAAATTAAAATAAATAAGTACTAACTGTGATGACAATAACTAAACAGATATTTGCTTATATCGGTTTATATTAGTTTAAAAATTCTGTTAATTATTACTGTTTTCTAAATCTAATGGAAGGATTAAAAAGTATAAAAACCAGATGACGGAAATTAAACAAGACCTGAATCTCTACACACGCTTAGCAGATGCAACAAAAGAAAATGTAAAAAACGAATCACCTCTAAAAAGCTCGATTAACTTTTGAAAGTACTATAACTAAGCTAAAACTGGGAAATTCGATCTCAATAAAAAAGTCTTGAGAAGCTTTATCAACATTTCATTTGATTCGTCTAAAATCTACTTTTAGTTTTGGAGCAAAGTAGAACAAACATAAATCAAAACAGAGACTTGATAAGGCTCATGTCCCTATGTTTTTTTAGCAGATCTGTTAATCTTACATATATCTCGATCAAATGTAGACACGAGATTTAAGTAAACAGATATTAGAAATCCCTTTTGCATGAATTATAAACCTGTACAAGTTAACCTCTTCTCTTGCAACATAAACGATAGCAAGAATTTCATAGAAAGAAACGACTATCAGGTATAGATTGACGATTTAACAGAATCTATGCATCAATGGAGAGAGAGAGAGAGAGAGAGAGATGAACCTTCTAGAAAAGGGAAAAGGAACGAGGAGACCAGAGGGATCGTGAGCAGCGAGACCAAAGGCCTTGCGTGGATGCTGATCTTCTGGTGCCACCTTCTTTCCGTTTGTGAGACCCGCCATTACGAATCGCGTAAGCTTTTTGAGAGAGATAAAGAGAGAGATGGGAAGGGGTTAAGAGAGGGATTTTGTTTTGCTTAGCTGGAAGGATAAAATGGTAATGCACAAATGGAAAGACGAAGATAGTGCGACGGAGACGGAAACGGAGGTTTATAGAGAGGTGGAGAGTACCTGGAACACTGGCGAACTATCCTTGTTAATTCAATAATTACATTTTAGTCCTTCGTTGAGCGCAATTTTCGAACTAATTCGTTTATCAAGCGCGTACCTTTTTTTACAGGGAGCTGATACACTGATACTATATTTGATACGAAATTGATACGGTCGTTCATTTCGTTCAAAAATCATCTCCATTTGAGACGAAATGTTCTCTCCATTTAATTTATAATTTATTTTAATTGTTTTGAGCAATGATTTGTAATGCATGTTAATATTTGTCTGTAAATCAACAATTTGTAATGCATGTTAATATATCATATATTTTCATTGTCTATGCGAATTTGTAATGCATATTAATTTGTTTATAATGCATTTTAATATTTTGGTACATATTCATAGTTACTGAGTTTTTATGCATATTATTTTTTCTCAGTTATTATGCATGTTATTACAGCAAGCATGCATATTAAAATGAGTAACATGCATAAAAGCAGAAACAACATGCATAAAAACTAGAATAACAACCATTACACAAGAAACAACTTGCATAATAACGAATATATCATGTATAATAGCAGAAATAACATGCATAACATGCATATCAAAGAAATTAACTGAAATTTATGATCTACAAAAACCAGAAATCAAGTATATTAACTTCAATAACAACCAAAACAAGAGAACTTTAAGTCAATGAAACACAATATGCATAACATGTCAACCTTACATTCATACAAGCAACAATTCAGGAAGTAATAGAACATAAGTTTCAGAAGTTTAATATAACAAACATAGCAAAGTTTTCATTGCACCTAAGCTTAAATTTGTACAAATCTAAAGTACTAATCATTCAGAACTGTTCCATCAAAACACAGAAATGGAGCACATAACACGCCCGCACCTCTCCATAAATCTGTCTTGCAACTGCTGTAAAAATAACAACAAAATGTTATAACTATTTTAATGAATGAAAACATAAGCAGAAAATAATTGAAAATCAATTTATACTTAACATGCATAAAAAATAAAAATCCAACAAAATTATAACTTGATCTGCATGAGTACTTAACATGCATGCAAACTGACATAGCGTGCAAAAACATATAGATGTAAACGCATGAAAACCTAATAACATAATAATTGGTTGTGCATGAATACTTAACATGCACAAAAAATGAACCAACATGCAAAACAGAACATTTTAAATGCTTGAAAACCTAAAAAATAAATATACTAGATTGGATGAATAATACAAAACTTACATAAAGTTCAAAATTCGACGTTCACTTCATTGCTCTTATCACGAAGAAGATTAAATCCTAGCAGTGCCCTCTCTTTCTCTGTACTTTCCTGCAATGAAAAAATCAACAAAAAAAGATATATTATTATAAGAGTTCATACATTAACAAATATAACAAGATGAAATAATAAAACATTTAAATTTACCAAAACTATGTTGGTGGGCTGATTCAGCATCAGACAGCATGAATCTAATGATAAAAATCCCACAGTCCTCTTGCTTTTTTCTGTTGGTAGATTTTCAACCCAATTTAACTTGTACTTAAGAATTTTTTTGTTATCCAATCTCCAAGAGAAAAAATGACGAAGCCATGGAATATGGTTGTTTATTTCTCCAGACAAGCCATGCTTCGTTGGTCTGCTAGTATAAACTCCAATGTTCGCTGCTTCAAAATTGATGTTATACAAGACCCAATTTTTATTTATCTGGGTCGCGCAAAGAATCAATTTTGATGCTTCCAGTTTTTCATTGAAAAGGGAACTACACTTTAAGTAACAATCGTAGTGATTTCCCTCACAGAGTAAATCCTGACAAAAAAAACTTTTAATTACAACAATAACAGTTTAACATGCATAATGAATGAAATTAAAGCTATAGTAAATAAGTTAGCATGCATAAAGATCTTAATCAAACTGCAAAAATAATTGTAGAGCTAGCATGCATAAGATGCAGCATAAACAAAATAACATATACTACCAAAGATATAACATGCACTATAAATCAGTTAGCTTGCACAAAGATCTAAATCAAAGTGTAAAACTAATTTTACAGTACATAAGATGCATGATAATCAAATTAACACACACTACCAAAGATATAACTTGCACTATAAATTATAATTGATTACTTACCAACAATTTTGGAGCAAAAAGTAGACCAATAAAACTTTACATGCATTATAAATAAAATAACAGTTTACATGCATAATAAATGAAATTAAAGATGTAGTAAATAAGTTAACATGCATATAGATCTTAATCAAACTGTAAAAATAATTTTACCAGCATAATGAATGAAATTAAAGCTATAGTAAATTAACATACACTATCAAAGATATAACATCTACTATGCATGATAATGAAATTAACATATATTATCAAAGATATAACATGTACTATAAAGCAGTTTAGATCACTTACCAGCACCTTTGGAGAAACAATTACAGAGTTAATTTTGGAATCGACTTCACGATCAAGAATGTATAGAACAGCAGCCAAGACCTGTATTATATTTCATAAGTAATCCATTTAGCATAAAACTTACTAGGACAGATACAAAATGCTAGTAAGCAAAAAAAAAAAAAAATCACTTACATTTTGAGAAACATAACCACCAACCAACAAGCTCTCAATTTCTCCAACTGTGACAGTGATGTCCTCATACTTGTACAAAACAGTGTTTACCTCATCAACAGAATATTTGGAGGGGAGCGTTGTCATCTTATTGAGCAATTGGGAACTGGCTTGAATACCACCAGAAAAGGTAAATGTGCCCCAAAAGTTGTCACTTCTTTTTTTCCTTTTCCTTTCTCCCCCGAGAAGAAAAGGATCAGCGTATGGACTACCAAACAAGCTTGTACCCTTCAGGGTACGACCAGACTTGCTTGTTTTAATCATAAAACGCCTCCTCCATTCAGCAAATGGAAGTAATTTCTTACTATACACTTGCTTCACGGACATCTTAGAAGGACCTATGTCATTTTTAATGTCATTAGATTGAACAAATAAAGCTTATATCACGTCGGCAACTTCAATTGCCGTTTCATAAAAACCGGGAGGGGTATCAGTTGAATTATCAGAAATTTTTGGTATCGGAGAAGGGTTATGAACAATGTGTACTTTAGATGCATTAATAAAAGGAGATGATGGAGGTGTAAGTCCCAGTCCCAAACTGAAACTTGGGATACAAAACATTACATTATCATTTATTGAAATTTTTCGATAATTTCAACCACCTGAAAATGAAGGATTAATAAAAAAATAAAAACAACAATACACCAATACGGTGCTAAAAATTATCATTTATGTTTATACAAAAGTTTACCATCCTTGGAACTTTTTTCTTTAATTGCCTCATCACGAGGACTCCCCCCACCAGAATGAGAACCTACAAGTATAGAACAAAAATTGTTACATGTCTAATAACAAGCACAAACTGCATACTAACAAACACAATATGCATAATAAACAATCCTGTAAAAAATAACCTACAAAGATAGAATAAATAAGTTACATGCTTACAAATAACAACAACATGTGTGCTAAATCAATTATGATGCATGAAAAAATGATAACATATTTTTGTACCTGGATTGGGTTCTACATTCTCAGGATCTTCATTGTTCTTGTTCTTCTCAGCAACAGGTGTTTCAGAACGTCGTTTGAAAGTTAAGAAAATGTTCTTCTCATCATCAGCATCAGGATCTGTAAAAATAACAAAGTTTCATTGTTACTAAATATAATTAGTTGTTCAGTAAGTTAATTAAAATGCATTATATTAATGATTACATGTATATATTTATAAATTCAATGAATTACATAATAAATATACCTTCAAGGTCTTCTACAAGGTTAGGATTTTCATTTCTGTTTTTGTTTTTGTTAGAAGCTTCAGAAACATCAAGAACTGGAAAAAAAAATAAACAAGTAAATAAGACACAAGAATAACAACAATAATTGTTAAAAAAACATGTTATATGCAGGAAAACAATAACAAAAGTCCTTAATAGAAAAACACTTAATAATCATAATATAATTAAATAAATAAATTATATGCATACTAATAACAACAACATGTGTAATAAATCAATTATCATGCACCATAACAATGATGAAATGTATTTATACCAGTATTGACTTCTACATCCTCAGGATCCTCGTTGTTGTTGTTTTCCTCAACAACAACTGTGTCAGAACCAACAGCTGTGTTAGAACCAGCAGAAGCATCAAGGTTAGGATTCTCAGGATTTTGAATGTTGTTCATTTTCTCAACAAGAGGTATTTCATCAGGATCAGGAACTATAAAAATACAATTTAGATTTAAAGTTAAATAAATAATAAAGTGATATTGTCACTAAATATAACAAGTTCTTTAATACATAAATTAGAATGCATTGTAATAATGATAACATATAAAATATTACGAGAAAAATTATGAATTGCATAATAAACATACCTTGAATGTCTTCTACATAGTTAGGATTTTCATTGTTATTTTTATTAACAATAGGTGTAGAAGAACCATCTGAAGCATCAGGAACTGGAAAAAAAACAAGAAAGCAAGTAAAAAATTAAATCAACAATAACAATCATTTGAATCTTAATACAATATACATCACATAATAAAAACAATTTAATATGGATCACATATAACAAAGACCTCAATTTACCTTGTGTTTGATCCTGTGGATTGTCAATTACTGGGTTTTCCGGTGGTGCATTAACTATCATATTACAAATGAACAATTACATGCATTAAAACACTTAGAAAGTGTGTGAAAACTAAATTAACACATTGTATGCATTACAACAATTATGTAAAAAACTACAATTGTATGCATTAAAACAATTACAACATGTGTGAAAACTACATTAACATACATGGTAACAATGGTGATATATGAAGGTTAAAAATTAGTTTTCAACATGCAAAGTAACATCAATGATATATACTACAAGACAAATAGTGTGCATGAATAAAGTGAATAGGTACCTTGCTCTAGAATTTCAGTGTGAGTACTGTCCTGGTCTGGTACTGCATTTTCCTCCTCTTCAGTTACATCATTCCCCTCCTCTTCAACCTCAGTGTCACCTGCCAATAAATTAAAATAACATGAATAATTTGTATTCATAACAACAATAATAAAATATCAACATAATTAATTATAATGAATTATTATAGTGATAATATAAAGGTTATAAATTTCTCTTGTACATGCAAAATAACAATAGTAACAAGCATTAGAAAGACAATTTTAATGCACTACATTATAGAGGAACAAGTACCTTGATCTACAGCATTGTGTTGGTTTCTTTCATTGTTTTCCTCCTCCTCAAACTCAGTGCCATCTGCCAAAGATTCTAAAGTATTAACAATGTATAACAAATTAAATATGCATATATAAATATCACTTACAAGTTTACAGATTTTCAAGTTGCACAGTAACTTAACTGTGATGCACATCCATGATAACAGATGCTTTCAATATGCACAATAATTGAGATAATATGCACAATAGATATTCTAACATGCAAAAAAAAGCAGATATTTTGCAATATGAACTATATTGAAATTTCTCATGTGCATTGTGTAATGATTGTGCATTACATGTTCATTAACAACAAAATGTTGTTTATATGCATTACAACAATAACAAGGTGTATAAAGAATAAAGTACCATGCATTGTAATAATGTATTATAGAAAGCTTATAGATTTGTTTCCTATATGTAAAATTAAATTAATAACATGCATTATAAATCAAGTATAATGCACTAGAAATATATATAGTAACATATACCTTCAGGCTCACTGCTACCTGAATTATTTTCCAATACATTTGGCATTTCATTAGCTTGACGACGAACTCTTGTTCTTCTTCTTCGTGCTTGCTGCACTTCACCTTCATAACCAAAAAATTATGTGTATAATTACAGTAATAAAGTAATTCAAAATTTACATTTATTGATCTCACCTTGTACATAAATAACCATCAACTCTTCACTGCAACCATGCTTAAGAACTTCAATCTCACCATCAGTAGGCTCAAGATCATTACTTCTGTCATTATTTTCAGCCGCTGCGGCTATTATGACCTGTGCCCTTGTTTTGTTCATTCTGTGATTCATATCCCAATTATAATACCTAGGAATGCCACCATTCTTGTTCCTGAATAGACGGTAATTGGCATGCTCAAAGAATCAGATCTGATGAAAAATAAAACATAAATAATAAGAAAACTTTGAACAAAAGTAAGAATGATAAATAATAATATATGAAACAAAAATAAAAAAGAAAAGAAAACTCACAAGAATTGCAAAAGAACATCCACCAAAGGTTACTGACACATTTGGGTTTGCTTGCAACTTGTTGTGCACCGTGACAAGGGATACCATGAGATTTTCATGCACCGGGAATGCCCATGCATAATTCTTTAAATCATCAATACAAGAAACATATGGAATAAAGGATACATTAACTTCACCACTTGTTGCTGGAAAAGAAACACAGAGAACATATGAAGTATCAATAATGATACAAAATCACTTCTATTCTCTTGATCCAAAACCAAAGTCCTCAAACAATCTTCTAAAGTATTCAGGCTGACATGATGACTCCCTTGAAAGTAATTGACATGCAAACGATTGAGTGTGTCTCCTGTTTGTACTCGATTCATAGAATCATTGTAAAGATGGATATTGTTCCCAACAAACTTCAAACCTGCAGAAAATGAAGAAGTAATTAATATGACTTCAGAACAAAGTAGCATGAAATAAGAGGAAATTACAATGCACTGTAATATATCTAATATGACTCTTAAGTTGAAGTAGTAATTAACATGGATTCAGAAGAAGTTAACATGAATACATAAGAAAGTAGCATGCATTGTAATAGAGCTAATATACATTATAAGAAAAAAGTAAATTGCAGACCTAGAATTAATGCGACATCTCTGACTGTGAATGATATACTCTCACCCAAGATCTTGAAAGACATCGATTCAGGATCGAATGAGAGAATGATTTGACGGAGAAGCTCATTCATTGTAGACATTTTCTTAGGCATTTGAAAAATATGGAAGAAAGGAGTGCTGCGGAGAAGTGCTATATGCTCGTCATCCAACTTTTCTGTCATATCATCTCAATAAAAATTTGCCAATCGTATTGGGCTACATCGAACAAAAAAATTTGATTTTCCTGCAAAGAAAAATTTAATTTACTGTTATGCATAATAATTCAACTTTAATGCAAAGCAGATGTTCTAGCATGCACAAAAAAATGAATTCAAATAATACCTAAGCATAAAACAAATTTAACATGCATAAAAGCATGAATAACTACAATTTCAAGATGCTTAACAGTAAATTCAAAATGCATAATAGTTAATTAAACCTGAACACTAACTTAAGAATGTATAACAACATGTTAATTGCAATTTATAATAACTAAACTTCAGAGCATAATAATTAAACTACAATGCACTATAAATGGACTATAATGCATATTAATTTGACTATAATGCATATTATGTACATGAATGATAGTAACTTCAACATGCATGCTAGAAACTTCAACATGCATGTCTATCTACAATGCATAAAACCAATTCAACATGCACACTAACAGTGAATTTAATATGCATAACAGTGAATTCAATATGCATAACGGTAAATTAAACCTGCAAACTAAATTAAGAATGCATAACAACATGTTAATTGCAATTTATAATAACTAAATTTCAGAGCATAATAAGTAAAGTACAATGCATAATAACTAAACTACAATTCATATTAATTGAAGTAAAATGCATTTTAATTTGACTATAAGGCATAGGAACATGCATGACAGCAACTTCAACATGCATAACAGTAAATTCAACATGCTTGTCAGTATCTTCAGCATGCATGACAGTAAATTCAACATGCTTGTCAGTATCTTCAGCATGTATGACAGTAAATTCAACATGCATGACAGTAACTTCATTATTCATTGCAGTAACTTCAATATGCATGACAATAATTAAACTAAAATGCATTATAACTAAACTATAATGCATACTACCTAAACTACAATGCATAATAACTCAACTACAATGTATAATAACTGAACTAAAATGCATATTAAATGAACTACAGTGCATATTAATTGGATTATAAGGCATAATAACTAAAGCATGTATACCAGCAAAAAATCTATCATGCATTATAGTACCTTCAAAATTCATTAAGTTATAATAACCATGCACACTAACTAAATAAACATATTTTGACATTATATTTAACATACTTGACAATAAATAAAGAATTTAGCACTATTCAATATGAAACAGAAAAATATTATAAATATTTCAATATTAAATTGATATTTACCACGATTTACCGGTGTGGATCGTGGCCTACCCCTTCCTCGTGCCCTTCCAAATACGAGACCTTGTCGAGATCCTTCTCCGATTGCTACAACTTCTGAATTTAACATGATTTACAATAAATAAAACATACACACTGACAAAAAAAAGAATCTAACATGCTTGCAAGAAAATTTCACATGCATGATAGTACATAAAACATACATATAAATTAAAACATGAATCTAATATGCTTGACAGAAATTTTAACAATCAGGACAGTATTGTTAACATGCATTGCAAATATCGTAGTTGAAAATGAATAACAACTATACATTAAACAAAAAAAATAAAAAAAATGTTAAATAGAAGTACAGTAAGCATCTACAACTTAATTTGTAAGCATGCATAACTTCTTAATGTATGAATTTACACATATACTTATTAAGATCAAATATGTAACAAATACTTAAAAATGTAACAATACAAATTAGTTTTTGTTTGAAATTATTACAAAATATTCAAATTAAGTTGTAGTAGATTGTAATTATCATCACAGATCTACAAAATCTGAGGTTTGAACACTTGAATATGAAAGAAAATAAAATGTTACAATAATTAGTAAATTCATTTGCTATTTACCACGATTTCCAGTTGATGATCGTGATCTACCCCTTCCTCTTGCCCTTCCACCTCCGACATTTCCTTATTCGACAACAGCTTCTTCCTACTGCTGCCTTGATGCCCTCCCTCCGGATCTGCCTCGTCCCCTTGCTGCCCTTCCTCCCGATCTTCCTCCACCACGACCTCCACCCCTACTTCCTCTCACCATCGGATGTACTGTTGTAGGAAGAGATTTCGAATTTTGAAAAGAGTGCGAGTGAATTGAGAGAGTGCGAATGAAATGAGACTGAAATGAGAGTGAACGGTGAGTG
>CAXKVX010001923.1:0-80137 GCA_964058865.1 Eleocharis quinqueflora | reverse complement strand
CACAACCATAAGTTCCATAAAACTGATCCCCTTACTAGTTCAACCATATTTCTATCTTTTAATGGGATCATACCATCTATTAACCAAAGATCATCAATTGTGTTCCCTATAAAGTTAAAATTATTGTGATGTGCAATCCATTGCCAAATACTTTTTATAAATCTACATTGAACAAATAAGTGATCTACTGATTCTATCTCATTATAGAAAACACAAGACTGATCTAAATTAATTCCTCTATTAGCTAGATTTGCTTTAGTAAGAACTTTCCTTTTTCTCACTAACCATAAAAATATTTTAATTTTTAAAGGTATTTTTGTATTCCAAATAGTGTCAAACATATTGCATGACACACCCCTGAAATTTAACCAATGATAAAAGAAGTTGACTGCAAAAACACCATTAGATGACCATCTCCATTACACACCATCCTATCTGTTAATTGAATAGAATTGAGAATGATTTCTAAGTCTAACAATTCGTCCTGATAAATCCCTCTAATTTTTCTAGAAAAATCTAACAATCTTATTGTTAGTATGACAAATAGTGAAAACAATGATTTTTTTATCTAAAGCAATTGAGTAGAGATGATGAAATTTAACTGCTAATGCAGTATCATTATGCCATCTATCTAACCAAAATAAAGTATTTTGATCATTTCTTAAAATTCTATCAATGCTAATATTAAATAAATCTTGATATGCTTTAATACCAGCCCAAAAATAAGATATTTTGCTAGGTTTTCTAAGAAAATATTCATAGATGATAATGTTTTTCCACATACCAGTAACAGAGGGGTCTTGTATCCTATAAATCTATTTTGCTAATAAACTTCTATTCATATTTTCTAGATCTAAAACACCTAAGCATTATTTTTTTCTTTACTGAGTGACCTCCAAACCATAAGAATCTTTTCCTAAATTGATCTAGTCTAAGCCTAGCTAATAGTTACTGGAATTCTATATATTGACATCTAGTATAAAAGGATAGCTGAAAGAATATAATTCATTGAAACTAATCTGCCTCCTATATACAACATAGAGCTTTTCCAGACTTGAAGTTTTTTTTTTTCAACTTTTTCTAAAAGGAAATTCCAATCAGCTGATTGTAGTCTGTTAGGGCTAATGGGAACACCTAAATATTTAATAAGAAATGAACCTATATTGCAGTGCAGACTTTCTGTAATTTGTTTGCTTTCATCTTCTGTAAGATTTAAAGGAAAGATTTCACATTTAGAAAAAATAATTTTAAGTGCAGTTAAATTTTCAAAAACTATAAGAATCCATTTAAAAGCTAGGATGTATTCCTCCTTTGCTTCTAAGAATAGTAATGTATCGTCAGCAAAGTGTAAATCAAGGATTGATCCATTATTACCAAAGTCACCTAAACCTTTTAATAAACCATTAGTCTGAGCATTAACTAATATTGTATGTAATGTATCAGTTACTAAGTTGAAAAGTAATGGAGAAATAGGGTCTCCCTGCCTAACTCCTCTTTTACAAGGGAAATATGCACTAAGGTTACCATTAACATTAACATTAACATTAACACAAGTTCTACCACTTTCTAATAAGTTCATAATTCAATTAGTCCAGATTGGACCAAATCCTCTACCTATCATGATTTCCTTTAGATGATCCCAACCGATTCTATCAAAAGCTTTTTCAAAATCAATTTTGAATAAAATACCTTTAATTTTTGAATTTTTAAATGTATGCAGAACTTCTTGTGCAATGACTACATTATCCATAATATTTCTTTTTTTAACATATGCAGTTGACTATGTGCTATTAATTGCTTCATTAGTGGAGCTAATCTCAAGGCCAATAATTTAGATATTATTTTTGCACTACAATTAACTAGGCTAATGGGTCTAAAGTTAGATATAGTAGTAGCATAAGTTTTTTTAGGCAGAAGGCAAATGGAAGCTAGATTCAATTTACTTAATCTAAAATATTATAATAAAAGTCATTAACTAAAATAAAAATATCATGTTGAATAGTATCCTAGAAATGTTGATAGAAAAGAAAAGATAAACCATCAGGCCCAGGAGCCTTGTTGAGATTACAAGAGAAGATACAATCCTTAATTTCATTTAGTGTGAAAGGTTTAGTAAGTTCCAATCTTTGTTCTTCATTAATTTTGTAGATATTATCCCAGAAAGAGTTTTCTAAACATGTTAATCTATCATCTTTTGTGCCTAGTAAGTCCTTATAAAAGGATACAATATGTTTTTGAAGAATTAAAGGATCAGTTTCAGTTACACCATTAATTTCTAAGGAGAAAATAAAGTTCTTTTTCCTTCTGTAAGAAGCAATAGTATGAAAAATTTTAGTATTATTATCCCCTTCAAGATGTCATTTTAATCTAGCTCTCTGTTGCCAGTAATCTCTAATGAGATTTTAATATGAAAAATAAGTTCTATGATTTGAATCGATCGTTTGGACTTTAAAATTTGAGACACGGAGGCGAAGTACGACTTGCTTGGTGCTTTGTACGATACCTTAGCCATGCTATGATATTTCTAAAAATATTTGTATGAGTCCCGTGCGTTGCAACAGAGACTTGTTACGTAAAATCAATTAAATTTTCACATATATGATATTTTGTAAAAAAAATATTTAAAAAATATTTATCTGACAATATTCAAGAAAAAAATAAGGAAGCGACTAACTGCCCCCTTAACCATCCCCCTTACACGTCCCCCACTACAGGACAAAAGTTTTCTTAACAATTTTCCTAACTATCATTATCAGAGCTAATTTCCATTCTTAAGAATGGAAATTAACACGCGCGTCCAAGTCTTTATATAAATAATACGAAGTCTTAATAGTTGCGCGTCAAAGTCTTTATATTACATAAAAATTACATATTTTAATTCAATTTTGCTACAATTATACTGCAATTTGGTTGCAATTTGCTGTAACTTTGCTGTAATTCGCTGTAATTTACTGCATTTTGCTGCAATTTACTGTATTTTAGCTCTAATTTGCCAGTAATCACTGCAAATTAACACTTTGCGCGTCGAAGTATTTATATAAATCATACGAAATCTTAATAGTTGCTCGTCCAAGTCTTTATATTACATAAAACTGCATATTTTAATTCAATTTTACAACAATTTTATTACAATTTCGCTATAATTTGCCGTAACTTTGTTGCATTTTGCTGCATTTTTCTCCAATTTGGATGTAATTTATTGCAAATGAACACTTCATACGTCCAAGTCTTTATATAAATCATACGAAGTCTTAATAATCGCGCATCCAAGTCTTTATATTACGTAAAAACTATGTATTTCAATTCAAAGTTGCTGTAATTTGTCGCAATTTCGCAATATTTTTGCTGCATATATAAATATAAAGATTTTTTTGTTGTAATATAAAGATTTGATTGTCATAATATAGAGAATTGCTTGTTCTAATATAAAGACTTGAGATTTTAATTTTGTAATAGTTTTGCTGCATATATAATTATAAGACTTTCTGTTGTAATATAAACACTTGATTGTTCTAATATAGAGACTTGCTTGTTCTAATATAAAGACTTGCAATTTTTTCTCCAATTTGGATGTAATTTATTGCAAATTAACACTTCATACGTCCAAGTCTTTATATAAATCATACGAAGTCTTAATAATCGCGCGTCCAAGTCTTTATATTACGTAAAAACTATGTATTTTAATTCAAAGTTGCTGCAATTTGTCGCAATTTTGCAATAGTTTTGCTGCATATATAAATATAAAGACTTTTTTTGTTGTAATATAAAGATTTGATTGTCATAATATAGAGACTTGCTTGTTCTAATATAAAGACTTGAGATTTCAATTTTGCAATAGTTTTGCTGCATATATAATTATAAAGAATTTTCTGTTGTAATATAAATACTTGATTGTCATAATATAGAGACTTGCTTGTTCTAATATAAAGACTTGCAATTTCGAATTTTGCAGCAATGTTGCTGCATTTTTAAATATAAAGACCTACATGTTGTAATATAATGACTTGATTGTCACAATATAGAGACTTGAAAACTAATCATAAAATTTAACACAAATGCCACGACATGAGGTATGAACTGAAATGTGTCAATACTGACAATCTAGAGAAGACTTGAAAATATAGAGACGACTTAAAAATCACACTGACAATCACACTTTTGTCACAACATGGGATATGACTTGAAAATCTACCAGTGAGATGGTTTGTCAATACTGACAATCATGACGATATTAATCTAATTTCATTTATTACCAACGACAAAAAGTGTCAATTACTCTTTTTTGCACTAGACAAAAGAAAACAGTCAAGCCAACTACTCTATGAAGCCTCTTGTATAAAACATCTTAGATAGAATAACTAATACAAAGAGAAGATTCATTATATTCACCAATGAATTTCTAGGAAAGATACCTGCATTGAAATAACATTCTCCAAACCTTACCTCATACATCAGATCAGACAAATTGAGATCTGAAATACAACGACAAAGCAACAAGGATCTATAGCACAAGCTCTAACTCACACCAGATTTTGTTTTGTTCTGTTTTTTAAAGAAAAGGAAGAGTACGTGATTCAAATAAGGTGTATCCTACCCGAGATGTGGGAATGATCGATTGATTTCTTCTTGGCGAGGCCGCTAGCGCCGTCGGGAAGGTTCTTCTTGACGAGATAGACGGTGGAGGATACATCCGTACCTCCGATCGGCTTTAAGATTCGGAAACAATTGTCGTTGACCCAGACCTCGCCAGTTGCTCCGGCTGCGCCATAGATCGCGTTTAGCCCTGAAAAGGAACACGCCACTGAGAAGCTATTGAAGATGTTTCTTTACCTCTCTCTCGTCAGATCGATCGAGAGCGGACAATAAATATGGAAAGAATCTTCGAGAATGTCAACAAAAATGAAAAGTGTGGCGAGAGAGAATGGTATATTCTGGTAGTAAGAGTTGGGGGGCGCGGATGGGGGGCGGAAGGCTGAGGGACGTTATATTTACTCAAAAAATAATGATACAATTTGAATTAAAATAATAGAAGAAATAAGAATAAATTTTACGTAATAATAAATTCAATGAAGCTGTTGCAACATGAACATGTTACTTAATAATAAGTTCAATGCAAAGGCAATTTCATTTGATCTTCTGCAGCACTTATGTTCAACTTTAATTTCACCTGATTCAATATTGTCACAAATAAGAACAAATTCTGTCAGAAACAATTAAATAAAAAATTTCATCTTTTCTTGATCTGCACAAAAAAAAAATAGAATCAAGAAAAAAGAAAGGAAAACTAAAATCAAGTACTTTTAACATAATAGTGTTGACCCCTGCAATAGTGTCAATATTAGTCAGGAAAAATAAAGACACAAGAGGTTCAAATACATTCTAGAACTTTAGTTGGCCTAAGAATCAACCGAAAACCTCACTAGATGCCCTGCAAAATCCCCAAAAATTCCTTGCAAATTTTCATGAATTTATGTGCAATTTGTTGATCAAAATTAAAATTGCATGTTCTATGTGCATTTTTAATCAAATAGCCACATTAAATATTTCTAGAAAATCAAGGGGTAATTAAACATGGGCAAAATTATATACTTCCGTATTTCAGAGAAAATAAGAGCAAAGAGGTGTCACTTGAGCTTATATTCTTCTCTCCATTTTATCTTTTATTCTAATCTTGCTCTTTTTAGATTCATATCTGAACAAATTCTTCAATCTCCTCAAATGCATTAAAAAGAGTTTGATCTGTAGCTTCCCTTTGGTCTTTCTTCCCTGTTGACTTCATTTCTTTGTTCGGATTTACTGATCAATTCATGTGTCCTTAGGCAATAGAGAATCTTCTACATATAGTTTGTCTTTGTTGTGCCAATTTTTTTAAAATGAAATGATAAAAGAGGTTTATGAAATAATAATGTGCATTTAGGTTTGGTTTTAATCAAAGTTCAATAAGGAAGATCCATTTCCTTTTGCATTTGTATAAAAAGTATCCCTCTGACCTACCTAAATTTTATAAAAATTTCAAGATTTTCTTTAGGGTGTTTTCTGCATAATTCCAGTATCTCCTTTTGTCTTCTTTGCATCATATTTCGTGAAATTGAGAATAATCTTAGGTATTTGATTCCCCTTTTTTGAACATTCTATTAGGAATGTGTCCTTTGTTTCAAATTGAATTCTTGCCAAGTAAGCCTCAATGAGATCACTATTGCTATATTACACACCTCGGTATTGTTTTGCATTAGCAGTTGTAATTGCCAGATCCCTTATGAAACTAAACAAATTTGATGTTGTATATAGATGTAGCATAAACTTAGTGTCAATATGGATGATGGTAATAATTAAAGAAAACACCACAAGCCATCTTATCCTACTACGAGAAGTGTGTCATATTTGAATACTTCATTTATGGACGGTAACAATCAAGAAAACACCACAAAACATCTTATCCTACTATGAGAAGTGATTCTGATTAGAGTACTTCATTTAGGGGTGATAAACATTAAATAAAACACCACAAAACATTTTATTCTATTGCGAGAAGTGCTTCCGATCTGATTACTTCATTTATGAGTGGTAACCATTCAAAAAAACACCACAAAGCCACGTATTCTACTACGAGAAGTATTTCAGAACTAATTACTTCATTTACGGTTGGTATTTCAGAAGTATTTCTCCGAGTAATTTATTTAAGTGTTAAAATCATTCACTAAAACACCACGAAGAAGCATTGAATATCACTCTATGTGCTTCATCTCCGAGTACTTAATTCATGAGTGCTTCTAAACAGAGTACTTCATTTATAGGTGGTAACCATTCAAAAAAACACCACAAAGTATCTTATCCTATTACAAGAAGTACTTCAGATCAAATTACTTCATTTATGGGTGGTAACATTTCAAGAAAACTCCACAAAGTATCATAGCCTACTGCGCAAAGTGTTTATTCTTCGAATATTTCAGTTAATGGTGGTAATCTTTCACTGAAACACCACAAAGGAGTATAGATTACCACTCTAGGTGCTTCATGTCATATTACTTCATTTAACGGTGATAAACATTAAAGAAAACACCATAATGCATCTTATCCGACTACAAGAAATATTTCAGATAAGATTACTTCATTTATGGGTGATAGCGTTTCAAGAATACTCCACAAAGCCACATAGCCTACTACGTGAAGTGTTTCTTTTTCGAGTACTTCATTTAATGATGGTAACCATTCACTAAAACACCTCAAAGAAGCATAGAATACAACTCTATGTGCTTCATGTCCGAGTACATCATTTATGGGCAGTAAACAATTAAGAAAACACCACAAAGCATCTTATCCTACTACGAGAAGTGATTCTGATCAGAGTATTTCATTTATGGATGGTAACCAATAAAAAAAACACTACAAATCATCTTCTCCTACAACGAGAAGTGTTTCAGAAAGAATTAATTCGTTTACGACTGGTAACCTTTCATGAAACCTCACAATGCATCATATGCTACTAAGAGAAGATTTTCTCTCTAAGTAATTCATTTAAGTGTGGTAATCATTCATTAAAACACCATGAAGAAGCATATAAAGAAAACCACTCAAAGTGCTTAATGTCTAAGTACTTAATTTATGAGTGATTCTGATCAGAGTACTTCATTTATGAGTGGTAACTATTAAAGAAAATACCGCAAAACAACTTATCCTGCTACGAAAGTGTTTCAGATCTGATTACTTTATTTATGGGTGGTAACCATTCAAGAAAGACGACAAAGCATCTTATTCTTCTATGAGAAGTGTTTTTTTATCAGAGTACTTCATTTATAGTTGGTAACCATTAAAGAAATACAACAAAACCTCTTATCTTCTTACGATAGGTGTTTCACTATGAATTACTTCGTTTAGGGGTGGTAATGTTTCAAGAAAACCCTACAAAGTATCATAGCCTACTACGAGAAGAGTTTCTTAAACCCCCACAAAGAATCATAGCCTACTACGAGAAGAGTTTTTTCTCTGAATAATTCATTTAAAGGTGGTAATAATTCAATAAAACACCATTAATAAGCATATATAGAATAGCACTCCAAGTGCTTCATGTCTGAGTACTTAATTTATGAGTTATTCTAATCAGAGTACTATATTTGTCGGTGGTAACTATTAAAGAAAACACTGCAAAGTAACTTATCCTACTACGAGAAGTGTTTCAGATCATTTTACTTCATTTATGAGTGGTAACCATTCAAAAAACACCACAAAACATCTTATCCTACTATGAGAAGTATTTCTGATCTGAGTACTTCATTTATGGATGATAACCATTAAAGAAAACACCACAAATAATCTTATCCCACTGTGCATTTATGAGTGGTATTTTTTCAAGAAAACTACACAAAGCATCATATCTTACTACGAGAAGAGTTTTTTCTCCGAGTAATTCATTTATGTGTTAAAATCATTCACTAAAACACCACGAAAAACCACTTAAGTTATGAGTGAGTCTGATCAGAGTACTTCATTTATGGTGGTAATCATTCAAGAAAACACCACAAAATATCCTATCCTTCTAAAATAAGTGTTTTTGATCCGAATACTTCATTAATAGGTGGTAACCAATAAAGAAAATACCACAAAGCATCTTATTCTACTACAAGAAGTGTTTCTTATCTCAGTACTTCATTTATGAGTGGTAACCATTAAAGAAAACACCACAAAGCATCATATCTTACAACGAGAAGAGCTTCTTTTTCGATTATTTCATTTAACTATTGAAGCCGTTCACTAATATAGCACGAAGAAGCAAAGAATGCCGCTCTATGTGCTTCATATTCGATTGCTTAAGTTATGAGTGAGTTTGATTAGAGTACTTCATTTATGGTGGTAACCATTCAAGAAAATACCACAAAACATCTTATCCTTCTAAAAGAAGTGTTTTTGATCTACGTACTTCATTAATGGATGGTAACCATTAAAGGAAACACCACAAATCGTCTTCTCCTACAACGAGACGTGTTTCAGAAAGAATTACTTCCTTTACGAGTGGTAACCTTTCAAGAAACCCCACAAATGGGTGGTAACCATTAAAGAATACATCGCAGAGCATTTTATCCTTCTATGAAAGTGTTTCAAATCTGATTACTTCATTTTATCGGTGGTAACCATTCAAGAAACACCACAAAGTATTTTATCCTTCTACGAGAAGTGTTTCTGATTAGACAACTTCATTTATGGGTGGTAACCATTAAAGAAAACACCACAAAGCATCTTATTCTACTACGAGAAGTGTTCCAATCCGATTACTTCATTAATGGGGGGTAACCATTAAAGAATACACTGCAAAGTAACTTATCCTACTATGAGAAGTGTTCCAGATCATTTTACTTCATTTATGAGTGGTAACCATTCAAAAAACACCACAAAACATCTTATCCTACTATGAGAAGTGTTTTCAATGTACTTCATTTATGAGTGGTATTTTTTCAAGAAAACTACACAAAGTATCATATCTTACTACAAGAAGAGTTTTTTCTCCGAGTAATTCATTTCTGTGTTAAAACCATTCACTAAAACACCACGAAAAACCACTCTATGTGCTTCATCTCGGAGTAAATTTATCAGTAATTCTGATTAGATTACTCCATTCATTGGTGGTAACCATTCAAGAAAACACCACAAAACATCTTATCATATTAAAAGAAGTGCTTTAGATCAGATTATTGCATTTACGGGTGGTAACGTTTCATTTATGGGTGTTAACCATTAAAAAAAATACCACAAAGCATCTTATCCTATTACGAGAAGTGTTTCAGATCTGACTACTTCATTTATGGGTTGTAACCATTCAAGAAAACACCACAAAACATCTTATCCTTCTAAGAGAAGTGTTTTTGATCAGATTACTTCATTTAAAGGTGGTAACGATTAAAGAAAACACCACAAAGCATCTTATCCTACTACGAGAAGTGTTTCAGATCTGACTATTTCATTTATGAGCGATATCCATTCAAGAAAACACCACAAATCATATCTTATCCTACAACGAGAAGAGTTTCTTCTCTTAGTAATTCATTTGAGGGTGGTAATCATTTGCTAAAATACCATGAAGAAGCATATATAGAATACCACCCTATGTGCTTCATGTCTGAGCACTAAATTTACGAGTGATTCTGATTAGAGTACTCCATTTATATGTGGTAACCATTACAGAAAACACCACAAAGCATCCTATCCTACTACGAGAAGTGTTTCTTATCTTAGTACTTCATTTATTGGTGGTAACCATTAAAGAAAACACCACAAAATATCTTATCCTACAATGAGAAGTGTTTATGATCAGAGTACTCATTTATGAGGGGTAACCTTTTAAGAAAACTCCACAAAGCATCATATCTTACTATGAGAAGAGCTTCTTCTTCGATTACTTCATTTAAGTGTTGTAACCATTCACTAAAACACCACGAAGAAACATATAATACCACTCTATGTGTTTAATATCCGAGTACTTAAGTTATGTGTGATTCTGATTAGCGTACTTCATTTACGGGTGGTAACAATTCAAGAAAACACCACAAAGCATCTTGTCCTTCTAAAAGAAGTGTTTATGATCATAGTACTTCATTAATGGATGGTAACCATTAAAGAAAACACCACAAATCATCTTCTCCTACTATGAGAAGTGTTTCAGAAAGAATTACTCCATTTATGTGTGGTAACATTTCAAGAAAACTCCACAAAGCATCATAGGCTACTTCGAGAAGAGTTTCCTCTCTAAGTAATTTATTTAAGGGTGGTAATTATTTACTAAAATAGCATGAAGAAGCATATATAGAAAACCACTCTAAGTGCTTCATGTTTGAGTACTTAATTTATGAGTGATTCTAATCAGAGTACTTCATTTATGGATGGTACCATTAAAGAAAACACCACAAAGCATTTTATCCTACTACGAAAGTGTTTCAAATCTGATACTTTATTTTATGGGTTGTAACCATTCAAGAAACACCACAAAACATCTTATCCTTCTACGAAAAATGTTTCTGATCTGAGTACTTCATTAATAGGTGGTAACCAATAAAGAAAAATACCACAAAGCATCTTATTCTACTATAATAAGTGTTTCTTATCACAGTACTTCATTTATGAGTGGTAACCATTAAAAAAAAATACTACAAATCATCTTATCTTACTATGAGAAGTGTTTCTTATCAAAGTACTTCATTTATGAGTGGTAACTGTTCAAAAAAACTCCACAAAGCATCATATCTTACAACGAGAAGAGCTTCTTTTTCGAGTACTTCATTTAACTATTGTAACCATTCACTAAAATAACACGAAGAAGCATTGAATGCCGCTCTATGTGCTTCATATCCGAGTGCTTAAGTTATGAGTGAGTCTGATCAGAGTACTTCATTTATGGTGGTAACCAATAAAGAAAATTCCACAAATCATCTTATCCTTCTAAAAGAAGTTTTTTTTATCTGAGTACTTCATTAATGGTTGGTAACCATTAAAGAAAACACCAAAAATAATCTTCTCCTACAACGAGAAGTGATTCAGAAAGAATTACTTCATTTACGAGTGGTAACCTTTCAAGAAACCCCACAAATGGGTGGTAACCATTAAATAAAACACCGCAAAGTATTTTATCCTTCTACGAAAGTGTTTCAAATCTGATTACTTCGTTTTATGGGTGGTAACCATTCAATGAACACCACAAAATATCTTATCCATCTACGATAAGAGTTTCTGATTAGAGTACTTCATTTATCGATGGTAACCATTAAAGAAAACACCACAAAGCATCTTATGCTACTACGAGAAGTGTTCCAGATCGGATTACTTCATCTATGGGTGGTAACCATTAAAGAATACACCACAAAGCATCTTATCCTACTAAAGAAGTGTTTCAAATCTGATTACTTCATTTTATGGGTGGTAACCATTCAATAAACACCACAAAATATATTATCCTTCTACGATAAGTGATTAGAGTACTTCATTTATGGGTGTTAACCATTAAAGAAAACACCACAAATCATCTTATCCTACTACGAGATTTGTTCCAGATCCGAATACTTAATTTATGAGCGGTAACCATTAAAGAAAACACCACAAAGCATCTTATTCTACTACAAGAAGTGTTTCTTATCAAAGTACTTCATTTATAAGTGGTAACCGTTCAAGAAAACTCCACAAAGCATCTTATCTTACAAAGAGAGAGCTTGTTCTTCGAGTACTTCATTAAAGTATTGTAACCATTCACAAAAATACCAAGAAGAAGCATAGAATGCCACTCTATGTGCTTCATATCCGACTACTTAAGTTATGAGTGAGTCTGATCAGAGTACTTCATTTATGGTGGTACCCATTCAAGAAAACACCACAAAGCATCTTATCCTTCTAAAAGAAGTGTTTTTGATCTAAGTACTTCTTTAAAGGGTGGTAATCAATAAAGAAAATACCACAAAGCATCTTATTCTACAATTAGAAGTGTTTCTTATCAAAGTACTTCATTTATGAGTGTTAACTGGTCAAAAAAACTCCACAAAGCATCAAATTTTACAACGAGAAGAGCTTCTTTTTCGAGTACTTCATTTAACTATTGTAACCATTCATTAAAATAACACGAAGAAGCATAGAATGCCGCTCCATGTGCTTCATATCCGAGTGCTTAAGTTATGAGTGAGATTGATCAGAGTACTTCATTTATGGTGGAAATCATTCAAGAAAATACCATAAAGCATCTTATCCTTCTAAAAGAAGTGTTTTTTATCTGAGTACTTCATTAATGGGTGGTAACCATTAAAGAAAACATCACAAAACATCTTCTCCTACAACGAGAAGTGTTTCTTATCTCCGTACTTCATTTATGGGTGGTAACCATTAAAGAAAACACTACAAAACATCTTATCGTACTATGAGATGTGTTTCTTATCAAAGTACTTCATTTATGTGTGGTAACTGTTCAAAATACTTCACAAAGCATCATATCTTACTACGAGAAGAGCTTCTTTTTCGAGTACTTCATTTAACTATTGTAACCATTCACTAAAATAACACGAAGAAGCATAGAATGCCGCTCTATGTGCTTCATATCAGAGTGCTTAAGTTATGAGTGAGTCTGATTAGAGTACTTCATTTATGGTGGTAACCATTCAAGAAAATACCACAAAGCATCTTATCCTTCTAAAAGAAGTATTTTTGATCTGAGTACTTCATTAGTGGGTGGTAATCATTAAAGGAAACACCACAAATAATCTGCTCCTACAATGAGAAGTGTTTAAAAAAGAATTACTTTGTTTACGATTGGTAACCTTTCAAGAAACCCCACAAATGGATGGTAACCATTAAAGAAAATACCGCAAGGCATTTTATCCTTCTACGAAAGTGTTTCAAATCTGATTACTTTATTTTATGGGTGGTAACCATTCAATAAACACCACAAAATATCTTATCCTTCTACGATAAGTGTTTCTGATTAGAGTACTTCATTTATGGGTGTTAACCATTAAAGAAAACACCACAAATCATCTTATCCTACTACGAGATTTGTTCCAGATCCGATTACTTAATTTATGAGTGGTAACCATTAAAAAATACACCACAAAGCATCTTATCCTACTACATATGTGTTTCTTATCTGAGTACTTCATTTATGAGTGGAAACCATTAAGGAAAACACCACAAAGCATCTTATCTTACTATGAGATGTGTTTCTCATCAAATTATTTCATTTATGAGTGGTAACCTTTCAACAAAACTACACAAAATATCATATCTTACAACGAGAAGAGTTTGTTCTCCGGGTAAATCATGTAAGTGTTAAAACCATTCACTAAAACACCAGGAAGAAGCATAGAATACCACTCTATGTGCTACATCTACGAGTTCTTAATTTATAAGTGATTTTGTTCAGAGTACTTCATATATTGGTGGTAACCAATCAAAAAAACACTACAAAGCATCATATTCTACTACATGAAGTGTTTCTTATCTTTTTACATCATTTATGGGTGGTAACCATTATAGAAAATACCACAAAGCATTTTTCTACTATTAGAAGTGTATGTGATCAGAGTACTTCATTTATGTGTGATAACAATTAAAGAAAAAACACCACAAAGCATCTTGCATCTTCTCCTACTACGAGAAGTGTTTCAGATTCAATTACTTCATTTATGGGTGGTAACCAATAAAGAAAATATCACAAAACATCTTATTCTACTACAATAAGTGTTTCTTATCTTAGTACTTCATTTATGGTGGTAACCATTAAAGAAAACACCACAAAGCATCTTATCCTACTATGAGATGTGTTTCTTACCAAAATAATTCATTTATGAGTGGTAACTGTTCAAAAAAACTTTACAAAGCATCATATCTTACAACGAGAAAAGCTTCTTTTTTTGAGTACTTCATTTAACTATTGTAACCCTTCACTAAAATAACACGAAGAAGCATAGTGTGTCGCTCTATGTGATTCATATCCGAGTGCTTAAGTTATGAGTGAGTCAAATCAGAGTACTTCATTTATGAAGGTAACAATTCAAGAAAATACCACAAATCATCTTATCCTTCTAAAAGAAGTTTTTTTTATCTGAGTACTTCATTAATGGTTGGTAACCATTAAAGAAAACACCAAAAATAATCTTCTCCTACAACGAGAAGTGTTTCAGAAAGAATTACTTCGTTTACGAGTGGTAACCTTTCAAGAAATCCCACAAATGGGTGGTAACCATTAAAGAAAACACCGCAAAGAATTTTATCCTTCTACGAAAATGTTTCAAATCTGATTACCACATTTTATGGGTGGTAACCATTCAAGAAACACCATAAAGTATCTTATCTTTCTACGAGAAGTGTTTCTGATTAGAGTACTTCATTTATGGGTGTTAACCATTAAAGAAAACACCACAAAGCATCTTATCCTACTACGAGAAGTGTTCCAGATCCGATTACTTCATTTATGGGTGGTAACCATTCAAGAAAACACCACAAAACATCTTATCCTTCTAAAATAAGTGTTTTTGATATGAGTACTTCATTAAAGGGTGGTAATCAATAAAGAAAATACCACAAAGCATCTTATTCTACTACAAGAAGTGTTTCTTATCTTAGTACTTCATTTATGGGCGGTAACCATTAAAGAAAACACCACAAAGCATCATATCTTACAACGAGAAGAGCTTCTTTTTCGATTATTTCATTTAACTGTTGAAGTCGTTCACTAATATAACACGAAGAAGCATAGAATGCCGCTCTATGTGCTTCATATCCAAGTGCTTAAGTTATGAGTGAGTTTGATTAGAGTACTTCATTTATGGTGGTAACCATTCAAGAAAATACCACAAAGCATCTTATCCTTCTAAAATAAGTGTTTCTTTTATCTGAGTACTTCATTAATGGTTGGAAACCATTAAAGAAAACACCAAAAATAATCTTCTCCTACAACGAGAAGTGTTTCAGAAAGAATTACTTCGTTTACGAGTGGTATCCTTTCAAGAAATCCCACAAATGGGTGGAAACCATTAAAGAAAACACCGCAAAGTATTTTATCCTTCTACGAAAATATTTCAAATCTGATTACCACATTTTATGGGTGGTAACCATTCAAGAAACACCACAAAATATCTTATCCTTCTACGAGAAGTGTTTCTGATTAGAGTACCTCATTTATGGGTGTTAACCATTAAAGAAAACACCACAAAGTATCTTATCCTACTACAAGAAGTGTTCTAGATCCGATTACTTCATTTATGGGTGGTAACCATTAAAGAATACACCACAAAGCATCTTATTCTACTACGAGTGATTCTGATTAGAGTACTCCATTTATATGTGGTAACCATTACCGAAAACACCACAAAGCATCATATCCTACTACGAGAAGTGTTTCTTATCTTAGTACTTCATTTATGGGTGGTAACCATTAAAGAAAACACCACAAAGCATCTTATCCCACTACAGAAGTGTTCCAAATCCGATTACTTCATTTATGGATGCTAACCATTAAAGAATACACTACAAAGCATCTTATTCTACTACATAAGTGTTTCTTATCTGAGTACTTCATTTATGAGTGGTAACCATTAAAGAAAACACCACAAAGCATCTAATCCTACCTTGAGATGTGTTTCTGATCAAAGTATTTTCATTTATGAGTGGTAACCTTTCAACAAAACTACACAAAACATCATATCTTACTAATAGAAGAGTTTCTTCTCCGAGTAATTCATTTAACTGTTAATGCCATCTACTAAAACACCACGAAGAAACATAAAATACCATTCTATGTGCTTCATATTCGAGTGCTTAAGTTATGAGTTAGTCTAATCAGAGTACTTCATTTATGGTGGTAACCATTTAAGTAAATACCACAAAAGCATCTTATCCTTCTAAAAGAAGTGTTTTTGCTCTAAGTACTTCATTAATGGGTGGTAACCATTAAAGAAAACACCACAAATCATCTTCTCCTACAATGAGAAGTGTTTCAGAAAGAATTACTTTGTTTATGAGTGGTAACCATTCAATAAACCCCACAAATGGGTGGTAACCATTAAAGAAAACACCGCAGAGCATTTCATCCTTCTACGAAAGTGTTTCAAATCTGATTACTTCATTTTATGGGTGGTAACCATTCAAGAAACACCATAAAGTATCTTATCCTTCTACGAGAAGTGTTTCTGATTAGAGTACGTCATTTATGGGTGGTAACCATTAAAGAAAACACCACAAAGCATCTTATCATACTACGAGAAGTGTTCCAGATCCGATTACTTCATTTATGGGTGGTAACCATTAAAGAATATACCACAAAGCATCTTATTCTACTACATAAGTGTTTCTTATCTGAGTACCTAATTTATGAGTGGTAACCATTAAAGAAAACACCACAAAGCATCTAATCCTACTTTGAGATGTGTTTCTGATCAAAGTATTTTCATTTATGAGTGGTAACCTTTCAACAAAACTACACAATACATCATATCTTATTACGAGAAGATTTTGTCCTCCGAGTAATTGTTTTAAGTGTTAAAACCATTCACTAAAACATCACGAAGAAGCATAGAATACCACTCTATGTGCTACATCTTCGAGTACTTAATTTATGAGTGATTCTGATCAGAGTACTTCATTTATTTAACCATTCAAGAAAGTACTACAAAGCATCTTATCCTACTACATGAAGTGTTTCTTATCTTTTTACATCATTTATGGGTGGTAACCATTAAGAAAACACCACAAAGCATTTTTCTACTATGAGAAGTGTTTGTGATTAGAGTACTTCATTTATGGGTGATAACCAATAAAGAAAACACCACAAAGCATCTTACATCTTATCCTACTACGAGAAGTGTTCCAGATTCGATTACTTCATTTATGGGTGCATGGTAACCATTAAAGAAAACACCACAAAGCATTTTATTCTACTATAAGAAGTATTTTTTATCTGAGTTCTTCATTTATGGATGGTAACAGTTCAAGAAAACTCTGTAAAGTATCATATCTTACAACGAGAAGAGCTTCTTCTTCGAGTACTTCCTTTATGGCTGGTAACCATTCAAGAAAACACCACAAAGGAACTTATCCTTCTAAAATAAGTGTTTTTGATCTGAGTACTTCATTAATGGGTGGTAACCAATAAAGAAAATACCACAAAGCATATTATTCTACTACAAGAAGTGTTTCTTATATCAGTACTTCATGTATGGGTGGAAACCATTAAAGAAAACACCACAAGCATCTTATCCTACTGTGAGAAGTGTTTCATCAAAGTACTTCATTTATGAGTGGTAATAGTTCAAAAAAACTCCACAAAGCATCATATCTTACAACGAGAAGAGCTTCTTTTTTTTAGTACTTCATTTAGCCATTGTAACCATTCACTAAAATACCACGAAGAAACATAGAATACCGTGCTATGTGCTTCATATCCGACTACTTAAGTTATGAGTGAGTCTGATCGGAGTACTTCATTTATGGTGGTAACCATTCAAGAAAACACCACAAAACATCTTATCCTTCTAAAATAAGTGTTTTTGATATGAGTACTTCATTAAAGGGTGGTAATCAATAAAGAAAATACCACAAAGCATCTTATTCTACTACAAGAAGTGTTTCTTATCTCAGTACTTCATTTATGGGCGGTAACCATTAAAGAAAACACCACAAAGCATCATATCTTACAACGAGAAGAGCTTCTTTTTCGATTATTTCATTTAACTGTTGAAGCCGTTCACTAATATAACACGAAGAAGCATAGAATGCCGCTCTATGTGCTTCATATCCAAGTGCTTAAGTTATGAGTGAGTTTGATTAGAGTACTTCATTTATGGTGGTAACCATTCAAGAAAATACCACAAAGCATCTTATCCTTCTAAAATAAGTGTTTCTTTTATCTGAGTACTTCATTAATGGTTGGAAACCATTAAAGAAAACACCAAAAATAATCTTCTCCTACAACGAGAAGTGTTTCAGAAAGAATTACTTCGTTTACGAGTGGTATCCTTTCAAGAAATCCCACAAATGGGTGGAAACCATTAAAGAAAACACCGCAAAGTATTTTATCCTTCTACGAAAATATTTCAAATCTGATTACCACATTTTATGGGTGGTAACCATTCAAGAAACACCACAAAATATCTTTTCCTTCTACGAGAAGTGTTTCTGATTAGAGTACCTCATTTATGGGTGTTAACCATTAAAGAAAACACCACAAAGCATCTTATCCTACTACAAGAAGTGTTCTAGATCCGATTACTTCATTTATGGGTGGTAACCATTAAAGAATACACCACAAAGCATCTTATTCTACTACGAGTGATTCTGATTAGAGTACTCCATTTATATGTGGTAACCATTACCGAAAACACCACAAAGCATCATATCCTACTACGAGAAGTGTTTCTTATCTTAGTACTTCATTTATGGGTGGTAACCATTAAAGAAAACACCACAAAGCATCTTATCCCACTACAGAAGTGTTCCAGATCCGATTACCTCATTTATGGATGCTAACCATTAAAGAATACACTACAAAGCATCTTATTCTACTACATAAGTGTTTCTTATCTGAGTACTTCATTTATGAGTGGTAACCATTAAAGAAAACACCACAAAGCATCTAATCCTACTTTGAGATGTGTTTCTGATCAAAGTATTTTCATTTATGAGTGGTAACCATTAAATAAAACACCACAAAGCATCTAATCCTACTATGAGATGTGTTTCTGATCAAAGTATTTCATTTATGAGTGGTAACCTTTCAACAAAACTACACAAAACATCATATCTTACTAATAGAAGAGTTTCTTCTCCGAGTTTTAAGTGTTAATGTCATTTACTAAAACACCACGAAGAAACATAAAATATCATTTTATGTGCTTAATCTCCGAGTACTTAATTTATGAGTGATAATGATCAGAGTGCTACATTTATGTGTGGTAACCATTCAAGAAAAGACCACAAAAAATCTTATCCTATTATAAGAAGTGCTTCTGATTAGATTACTTCATTTATGGGTGGTAACGTTTCAAGAAAACTCCACAAAGCATCATAGCCTACTATGCGAAGTGTTTGTTCTTAAAATACCGCAGTTAAGGGTGGTAACCTTTCACAAAAACACCACGAAGGAGCATAGAATGCCACTCTTTGTGTTTCACAAAAACACTACTTAAGTTATGATGAGTCTGATCAGAGTACTTCATTTGTGGTGGTTATTCAAAAAATACAACAAAGCATCTTATCCTTCTAAAAGAAGTGTTTTTTATCTGAGTACTTCATTAATGGGTGGTAACCATTCAAGACAACAGCACAAAGTATCATATCCTTATAAAATAAGTGTTTTTTATCTGAGTACTTCATTAATTGGTGGTAACCAATAAAGAAAATATCACAAAGCATCTTATTCTACTAAAAGAAGTGTTTCTTATCTCAGTATTTCATTTATGGGTGGTAACCATTAAAAAAAACACAACAAAGCATCTTACCCTACTATGAGAAGTGTTTCTTATCAAAGTACTTCATTTATGAGTGGTAACTCTTCAAAAAAAACTCCACAAAACATCATATCTTACAATGAGAAGAGCTTCTTTTTCGAGTACTTCATTTAACTATTGTAACCACTCACTAAAATAACACGAAAAAACATAGAATGCTGCTCTATGTGTTTCATATTCGAGTGCTTAAGTTATGAGTAAGTCTGATCAGTGTACTTCATTTATGGTGGTAACCATTCAAGAAAATATCATAAAGCATCTTATCCTTCTAAAAGAAGTGCTTTTGAACTGAGTACTTCAATAATGGATGGTAACCATTAAATAAAACACCACAAATCATCTTCTCCTACAACGAGAAGTGTTTCAGGAAGAATTACTTCGTTTATGAGTGGTAACCTTTCAAGATACCGCACAAATAGGGCGTAACCATTAAAGAAAACATCGCAAAGCATTTTATCATTCTACGAAAGTGTTTCAAATCTGATTACTTCATTTTATGGATGGTAACCATTCAAGAAACACCACAAAATAACTTATCCTTCTACAAGAAGTATTTCTGATTAGAGTACTTCATTTATGGGTGGTAACCTTTAAAGAAAACACCACAAAGCATCTTATCCTACTACGAGAAGTGTCCAGATCCGATTACTTTATTTATGCGTGGTAACAATTAAAGAATACACCACAAAGCATCTTATCCTACTACATGAAGTGTTTCTTATATTATTATATCATTTATGGGTGGTAACCATTAAAAAAAACACCACAAAGCATTTTTCTACTATGAGAAGTGTTTGTGATCGGAGTACTTCATTTATGGGTGATAAGCATTAAAGAAAATACCACAAAGTATCTTGCATCTTATCATACTACGATAAGTGTTCCAGATTCGATTACTTCATTTATGGGTGGTAACCATTAAAGAAAACACTACAAAACATCTTATTCTATTACAAGAAGTATTTCTTATATGAGTACTTCATTTATGGATGGTAACCGTTCAAGAAAACTCTGTAAAGCATCATATCTTACAACGAGAAGAGTTTCTTCTTCGAGTACTTCATTTATAGGTGGTAACCATTAAAAAAACATCGGAAAGCATTTTATCCTACTATGAAAGTGTTTCAAATCTGATTACTTTATTTTATGGCTGGTAACCATTCAAGAAACACCACAAAACATCTTATCCTTCTACGAGAAGTGTTTATGATCAGAGTACTTCATTTATGGATGGTAACCATTAAAGAAAACACCACAAAATATCTTATCCTACTACGAGAAGTATTTCAGATTCGATTACTTCATTTATGGGTGGTAATCATTAAAGAAAACACCACAAATCATCTTATTCTACTACAAGAAGTGTTTCTTATCAAAGTACTTCATTTATGAGTGGTAACCGTTCAAGAAAACTCCACAAAGCATCATATCTTACAACGAGAGAGCTTCTTCTTTGTGTACTTCATTTAAATATTGTAATCATTCACTAAAATACCACGAAGAAGAACAGAATGCCGCTCTATGTGCTTCATATCCGACTACTTAAGTTATGAGTGAGTCTGATCAGAGTACTTCATTTATGGTGGTAATTATTCAATAAAACACCACAAAGCATCTTATTCTATTACAAGAAGTGTTTCTTATCTCAGTACTTCATTTTTGGGTGGTAACCATTAAAGAAAATACCACAAAGCATCTTATCATACTATGAGAGGTGTTTCTTACCAAAGTAATTCATTTATGAGTGGTAACTGTTCAAAAAAACTCCACAAAGCATCATATCTTACAACGAGAATAGCTTCTTTTTCGAGTACTTCATTTAACTATTGTAACCATTCACTAAAATAACACGAAGAAGCTTAGAATGCCGCTCTATGTGCTTCATATCTGAGTGCTTAAGTTATGAGTGAGTCTGATCAGAGTACTTCATTTATGGTGGTAAGCATTCAAGAAAATACCACAAATCATCTTATCCTTCTGAAAGAAGTGTTTTTGATCTGAGTACTTCATTAATGGGTGCTAACCATTAAAGAAAACACCACAAATTATCTTCTCCTACAACGAGAAGTGTTTCAGAGAGAATTACTTCGTTTACGAGTGCTAACCTTTAAAGAAACCCAAAATGGGTGGTAACCATTAAAGAAAATACCGCAAAGCATTTTATCCTTCTACGAAAGTGTTTCAAATCTTATTACTATATTTATGGGTGGTGAGCATTCTTGAAAACACCACAAAGCATCTTATCATTCTAAGAGAAGTGTTTCTGATCTGATTACTTCATTTAAGGGTGGTAACCATTGAAGAAAACACCACAAATCATCTCTTATCATACTACGATAAGTGTTTTAGTACGAGTGGTAATGTTTTAAGAAAACCACATAAAGCATATAGCATACTACGAGAAGAGTTTCTTCTCTGAGTAATTCATGGTAATCATTCGCTTAAACACCATGAAGAAGCATATATAGAATATCACCCTATGTGTTTCATGTCTGAGAACTTAATTTACGAGTGATTCTAATCAGAGTACTCCATTTATGGGTGGTAACCATTATAGAAAACACCATAAAGCATCTTATCCTACTACGAGAAGTGTTTATTATCTTAGTACTTCACTTATTGGTGGTAACCATTAAAGAAAACACTAAAAATCATGTTAACCTAAAATGAGAAGTGTTTATGATTAAAGTACTCATTTATGAGTGGTACCTTTCAAGAAAACTCCACAAAGCATCATATCTTACTATGAGAAGAGCTTCTTCATCGATTACTTCATTTAAGTGTTGTAACCATTCACTAAAACACCACGAAGAAGCATAGAATACCACTCTGTATGCTACATCTCTGAGTACTTAATTTCTGAGTGATTCTGATCAGAGTACTTCATTTATGGATTGTAACCATTCAAGAAAATACCACAAAGCAGTTTATCCTATTACAAGAAGAGTTTCTTATCTTATTACATCATTTATGGGTGGTAACCATTAAAGAAAATACCACAAAGCATATTTTCTACTATGAGAAGTGTTTGTGATCAAAGTACTTCATTTATGTGTGATAACCTTTCAAGAAAACTCAACAAAGCATCAAAATTTACTAAGAGAAAAGTCTTCTCCGAGTAATTCATTTAAGTGTTAAAACCAATCACTAAAACACAACGAAGAAGCATAGAATACAACTCTATGTGTTTCATCTCCTAGTACTTAATTTATGAGTGATTCTGATGAGAGTGATTCATTTATGGGTGGTAATCATTCAAGACAACACCACAAAGAATTTTATCCTATTACAAGAAGTGTTTCTGATTGGATTACTTCATTTATGAGTGGTAACGTTTCAAGAAAAAAACTCTACAAAGCATCATAGCCCACTACACAAAGTGTTTGTTCTTCGAATACTGCAGTTAAGGGTGATAACCTTTCACAAAAACACCACGAAGGAGCATAGATTACCATCATAGGTGCTTCTTGTCGTATTACATCATTTAACTGTGATAACCATTAAAAAAACACCATAATGCATGTTACCTACTACAAGAAATATTTTAGATCGGATTACTTCATTTACGGGTGGTAACGTTTCAAGAAAGCTCCACAAAGTCTTATATCCTACTGCGCAAAGTGTTTGTTCTTTGAATACTTCAGTTAATGGTGGGAACATTTCACTAAAACACCACAGAGGAGCATAGATTACCATTCTAGGTGCTTCATGTCTGAATATATAGGTGGTAATAATTAAAGAAAACACCACAAGCATTTTATCATACTACGAAAGTGTTTCAAATGTGAATACTTTATTTATGGTGGTAACCATTCAAGAAACACCACAAAGCATTTTATCCTTCTACGAAGTGTTTTTTTATCAGAGTACTTCATTTATGGGTGATAACCATTAAAGAAAACACCACAAAGCATCTTATCCTACTAAGAGAAGTGTTCAAGATTCGATTATTTAATTTATGGGTGGTAACCATTAAAGAAAACACCACAAAGCATCTTATCATACTAAGAGAAGTATTTTTTATCTGAGTACTTTATTTATGGGCGGTAATCAATAATGAAAACACCACAAAGAATCTTATCCTACTATGATATCTGTTTCTGATCAAAGTACTTCATTTATGAGTGGTAATCTTTCAAGAAAACTACACAAAGCATCATATCTTACTACGAGAAGAGTTTATTCTCCGATTAATTCATTTAAGTGTTAAAACCATTCACTAAAACACCACGAAGAAGCATAGAATACCACTCTATGTGCTTCATCTCCGAGTACTTAATTTATGAGTGATTATGATCAGAGTACTTCATTTATGGTGGTAACAATTCAAGAAAACACCACAAAACATCTTATCCTACTACAAAAAGTATTTCTTATCTTAGTAAATCATTTATGGATGGTAATCATTAAAGAAAACACCACAAAAAATCTTATCCTACTACGAGAGTGTTTGTGATCAAAGTACTTCAATTATGAGTGGCAACCTTTCAAAAAAACTCTACAAAGCATCATATCTTACTACGATAATAGTTTCTTCTTCGAGTAATTCATTTAAGTGTTGAAACCATTCACTAAATACCGCGAAGAAGCATAGAATACCACTATATGTGTTTCATCTCCGAGTACTTAATTTATGAGTAATTCTGATCAGAGTACTTTATTTATGGGTGGTAACCATTCAAGAAAACACCACAAAGCATCTTATCTTATTACAAGAAGTGCTTCAGATTAGATTACTTCATTTACGGTTGCTAACGTTTCAAGAAAACTCCATAAAGTATTTTATCCTACTACAAGAAGTATTTCTTATTTTAGTACATTATTTATGGACGGCAACCATTAAATAAAACACCACAAAGCATCTTATCCTACTACGAGAAGTGTTTCAGATCTGACTATTTCATTTATGGGTGGTAACCATTCATGAAAACACCACAAAGCATCTTATTCTTCTAAGAGAAGTGTTTCTGATAAGATTACTTCATTTAAGGGTGCTACCATTAAAGAAAATACCACAAATCATCTCTTATTCTACTACGAGAAATGTTTTAGTACGAATGGTAATGTTTCAAGAAAACCCCACAAAGCATCATAGCCTACTATGAGAAGAGTTTCTTCTCTGAGTAATTCATTTGAGGGTGGTAATCATTCACTAAAACACCATGAAGAAGCATATATAGAATATCACCCTATGTGCTTCATGTCTAAGCACTTAATTTACGAGTGATTCTGATCAGAGTACTCCATTTATGGGTGGCAACCATTACAGAAAACACCACAAAGCATCTTATCCTACTACGAGAAGTGTTTCTTATCTTAGTACTTCACTTATTGGTGGTATTCATTAAAGAAAACACCACAAAACATCTTATCCTACAATGAGAAGTGTTTATGATCAAAGTTCTCATTTATGAGTGGTAACCTTTCAAGAAAACTCCACAAAGCATCATATCTTACTACGAGAAGAGCTTCTTCTTCGATTACTTCATTTAAGTGTTGTAACCATTCACTAAATCACCATGAAGAAGCATAGAATACCACTCTATGTGTTTCATATCGGAGAACTTAACTTATGTGTGATTCTGATCAGAGTACTTCATTTACGATTGGTAACCATTCAAGAAAACACCACAAAGCATCTTATCCTTCTAAAAGAAGTGTTTTTTATCAAAGTACTTCGTTAATGTGTGGTAACCATTAAAGAAAACACCACAAATCATCTTCTCATACTACGAGAAGTGTTTCAGATAGAATTACTTCGTTTACGGATGGTAACGTTTCAAGAAAACCCACAAAGAATCATAGGCTACTACGAGAAGAGTTCCTACTATGAGAAGTGTTTTCAATGTACTTCATTTATGAGTGGTATTTTTTCAAGAAAACTACACAAAGTATCATATCTTACTACAAGAAGAGTTTTTTCTCCGAGTAATTCATTTCTGTGTTAAAACCATTCACTAAAACACCACGAAAAACCACTCTATGTGCTTCATCTCGGAGTAAATTTATCAGTAATTCTGATTAGATTACTCCATTCATTGGTGGTAACCATTCAAGAAAACACCACAAAACATCTTATCATATTAAAAGAAGTGCTTTAGATCAGATTATTGCATTTACGGGTGGTAACGTTTCATTTATGGGTGTTAACCATTAAAAAAAATACCACAAAGCATCTTATCCTATTACGAGAAGTGTTTCAGATCTGACTACTTCATTTATGGGTTGTAACCATTCAAGAAAACACCACAAAACATCTTATCCTTCTAAGAGAAGTGTTTTTGATCAGATTACTTCATTTAAAGGTGGTAACGATTAAAGAAAACACCACAAAGCATCTTATCCTACTACGAGAAGTGTTTCAGATCTGACTATTTCATTTATGAGCGATATCCATTCAAGAAAACACCACAAATCATATCTTATCCTACAACGAGAAGAGTTTCTTCTCTTAGTAATTCATTTGAGGGTGGTAATCATTTGCTAAAATACCATGAAGAAGCATATATAGAATACCACCCTATGTGCTTCATGTCTGAGCACTAAATTTACGAGTGATTCTGATTAGAGTACTCCATTTATATGTGGTAACCATTACAGAAAACACCACAAAGCATCCTATCCTACTACGAGAAGTGTTTCTTATCTTAGTACTTCATTTATTGGTGGTAACCATTAAAGAAAACACCACAAAATATCTTATCCTACAATGAGAAGTGTTTATGATCAGAGTACTCATTTATGAGGGGTAACCTTTTAAGAAAACTCCACAAAGCATCATATCTTACTATGAGAAGAGCTTCTTCTTCGATTACTTCATTTAAGTGTTGTAACCATTCACTAAAACACCACGAAGAAACATATAATACCACTCTATGTGCTTAATATCCGAGTACTTAAGTTATGTGTGATTCTGATTAGCGTACTTCATTTACGGGTGGTAACAATTCAAGAAAACACCACAAAGCATCTTGTCCTTCTAAAAGAAGTGTTTATGATCATAGTACTTCATTAATGGATGGTAACCATTAAAGAAAACACCACAAATCATCTTCTCCTACTATGAGAAGTGTTTCAGAAAGAATTACTCCATTTATGTGTGGTAACATTTCAAGAAAACTCCACAAAGCATCATAGGCTACTTCGAGAAGAGTTTCCTCTCTAAGTAATTTATTTAAGGGTGGTAATTATTTACTAAAATAGCATGAAGAAGCATATATAGAAAACCACTCTAAGTGCTTCATGTCTGAGTACTTAATTTATGAGTGGTAACTATTGAAGAAAACACCGCAATACAACTTTTCCTACTAGTGTTTCAGATCTAATTAATTTATTTATGAGTGATAATCATTCAAGAAACACCACAAAACATCTTATCCTTCTACGAGAAGTGTTTTAGAATGAATTACTTCTTTTACGGATGGTAACGTTTAAAGAAAACCCAAAAAACATCATAACCAACTACGAGAAAAGTTTCCTTCCTAAGTAATTCATTTAAGGGTGGTAATCATTCACTAAAACACCACGAAGAAGCATACATAGAAAACCACTCTAAGTGCTATATGTCTGAGTACTTAATTTATAAGTGATTCTGATCAGAGTACTTCATTTATCGGTGGTAACTATTAAAGAAAACACCGCAAAAGCAATTTATCCTACAACGAAAGTGTTTCAGATCTGATTACTTTATTTATGGATGGTAACCATTCAAGAAACACCACAAAGCATCTTATCCTTCTACGATATGTGTTTCTAATCAGAGTACATTTGTGGTTGGTAATCATTAAAGAAAACACCACAAAGTCTTTTATCCTACTACGAGAATTGTTTCAGAATGAATTACTTCATTTACGAGGGGTAACGTTTCAAGAAAACGCCACAAAGCATCACAGCCTACTACTAGAAGAGTTTTTTCTCTGAGTAATTCATTTAAAGGTGGTAATAATTCACTAAAACACCATGAAAAGTATATATAGATTACCACTCCTAGTGCTTCATGTCTGAGTACTTAATGTATGAGTGATCTAATCAGAGTACTTCATTTATGGGTGGTAACCATAAAAGAAAACACCGCAAAACATTTTTTCCTACTACGAAAGTGTTTCAAATCTGATTACTTTATTTATGGGTGGTAACAATTCAAGAAACACCACAAAACATATTATCCTTCTATGAGAAGTGTTTTTTATCATAGTACTTCATTTATGGGTGGTAACCATTAAAGAAAACATTTCAAACCATCTTATCCTACTACGAGAAGTTTGCCAGATCTGATTACTTTATTTATGGGTGGTAACCATTAAACAAAATATCACAAAGCATCTTATCCTACTACGAGAAGTGTTTTTTATCTGATTACTTAATTTATGGGTGGTAACCATTACATAAAACACCACAAAGCATCTTTTCCTATTATGAGATGTGTTACTGATCAAAGTACTTCATTTATGAGTGGTAACCTTTCAAGAAAACTACACAAAGCATCTTATCTTACTACGACAAGAGTTTCTTCTCGGAATAATTTATTTAAGTGTTAAACCTAATAACTAAAACACCATGAAGAAGCATGGAATACCACTATATGTGCTTCATCTCCGAGTACTTAATTTATGAGTGATTTTGATCAGAGTACTTTATTTATGAGTGGTAACCATTCAAGAAAACACTACAAATCATCTTATTCTATTAAAAGAAGTGCTTCAGATTGCATTACTTTATTTATGAGTGGTAACATTTCAAGAAAACTCCACAAATCATCATAGCATACTATGAGAAGTGTTGTTTCTTTGAGTACTTCATTTAATGATGGTAACCATTCACTAAAAGTACACAAAGAAGTATAGAATACCATTATATGTGCTTCATATCTGAGTATATCATATATAGGCAGTAAACAATCAAGAAAACACCATAAAACATCTTATCTTATTACAAGAAGTATTTTTTTTTTATCTTAGTACGTCATTTATGGTGTTTATCTTGTAGAGTAGTGTAGTCCCTTGCATAGGTTTAGGAATCTAAGATTGGTTTTCTTATGTGAGAAGAAATCAAAGATAGGTTCCGCAATTCTAAGAACACTTGATATCTATTGGAATCGGTCTCGGAAGAATGTTTTGGTTCCGGTAGTCTCGTGGACTTAGGCCAAGTTTGTTTGTAGGTCTAACCACGTTATATTACGTATTCTTGTGTTCTCTTGATATCTCTTGCTCTTTACTCTCTCTCTCTCTTTATTGTTTGATTTTCTCAATTATTCTTAGTATTTGCTTGCTTGTGATTTTAGCTAGGTGATTAAGGTTCGAAAGTTTGAATTATTATTGCTAAAAAATGCTTCCACACTAGCACTTGATCTTAGGATCTCATTCTAACAAACATCTCATATTTTAAGGTATTTGGATCAAAATGTTTTGTTCTTGACCAATCTTTGAGTTTAGATAAATTTGATCCAAAATATATCAAAAGAATCTTTGTAGGATATTCATCTACAAGTAGGGCCCATCGAGTGTATTTACCTCATTCCAAAATTATTATTGAGTCTATACATGTCAAGTTTGATGAAAGTATTACTAAAGTGACTGAAAAGATAAAAGATATTGTATGTACAATCAACTCCAAAACATAATGGAAATTCTTCACAAGCAGGTGCAATAGTTGAGGAAATTGTGCAAGAAAAGATTATACTCAGTAAAGAAGGTGTTGAAGAACCTCATTGTAATAGAGTTGAGGGGGAGTCAAATGCATTGAATGAAGAGACCTCAAGAGAGTTGAAACATAACAATGAATAGGAAAATTTGCTAAATGAAGCGATCCAAGGGGATAATGTCTCACCAACACAACTGGAGTACCGAACACCCAAGATGCTTAGTAAAGTTAATGCACACCCTTTAGACAATGTTATAGGTGACCCAAGAATTGGAGCCACAACACGTTCTAGGTTAAGTCAAATGATATCTCATTGTGATTTTGTGTCACAACTAGAACCTACATATTTCAAAGATGCCAACCAAGATCCAAATTGGATTCTTGTTATGCAAAAGGAGCTTATTCAATTTGAGAGGAACAAAGTATGAACTTTAATACCAAAACCCTCAAACCGGTCCATTTTTATACAAAATGGGTATATAGAAACAAAAAGGACGAGTTTGATAACATTGTTAGAAATAAGGCACGCCTTGTTGCAAATGGTACACTCAACAAGAAAGTATTGATTATGATGAAACATTTGCTCCCGTTGTACATTTATAGTCAATAAAATGCTACTTGCTTATGCCTCTCATATGAAGTATGTTTGTACCAAATGAATGTCAAAAGTGTGTTTTTAAATGGATTTATTAATGAAGATGTTTATGTCTCTCAATCAAAAGGGTTTGAACATCCAACTCTTACCAACTATGTCTACAAACTTCATAAAGCTTTCTATGATATCAAACAAGTACCTAGAGCATGCTATGATAAGTTAAGCACGTTTTTAATTGATAATGATTTTAAGAGAGTCCTAAAAGACACAATACTCTTTACAAAGAAAGATAAAGTAATATTCTATTAGTGCAAATCTATTTAGATGACATTATTTTTGGATCTACTAATGCTTTGCTTGCCGGGAACTTTTCTAAGCTTATGCATAGGAAATGTGAGATGTCCATGATGGGTGATCTCAACTTCTTCCTCGAGTTACAAATCAAACAAAATGATGAAAGAATCTTTATAAACTAAATGAAATATGCCAAGGAACTCATCAAAAGATTCGGAGTTGAGAATAGCAAAGTGATGAAAACACCCATGGCAACAAATACCCATCTTGAAGTTGATGATAGTGGAAAATCGATGGATATCTTACGGTATAAAGCCATCATTGGAATTCTTATATATCTCACTACAAGCCGACCAAACATAATGTCTGTCGTATGTCTATGTGCAAGGTTTCAAGCTTGTCCAAAAGAATCTCACATGTGTGTCGCTAAAAGGATTTTGCACTATGTGAAAGGTACACTTAACTTGGATATTTGATATGGACGAACCACTAAGTTAGACCTAATTGAGTATATCGATGCCGACTTTGCCGGTGATCGTGTAGATATGAAGAGTACTAGTCAAACATATTATTTTTGGGCAAATCTTTAGTATCTTGGTCAAGCAAAAAGCAAACTTCGATTGCTCTTTCACGGTCGAAGCAGAATATATATTTGCATGTAGTTGTTGTTTCCAAATTTTATTGATAATCCAAACTCTTAAGGATAATGACTTGCATTATACCAAGATACCTATAAAGTGTGATAATATTAGCACCATCATGATGTCTAAAAAATCAATAGCTCATGCAAGAACTAAGCACATAGATTTTAGGCATCAATTTCTTAAGGATCATGTAGAAAAATAGAATATAGAACTTGTGTACATTGATACTAAAAATAAAATTGTGGATATCTTTACAAAGCCTCTTGATACAAACCAATATATTGAATTAAGATTTAAACTGAAAATGATTGAAATAAGAAATAAAATTGAGGAGCATATCATAAAATGCATATGCTTAATTGTCAAATTTATACCTTGATTATTTTGAGGGTGAGCTTGTTTACCTTGACTTGTAATTGAAATACATGCACATATTAAGGAAAATAAATCAATTTTGAATCGAGCCTTTTGCCAAACTTCTCAAAAAAAAGGGAGAAATGTAGTGTAGTGCATGAAATTTAATGTGCACACACATACGATTTTGTAAATTATCAAAAGGAAAAGTTTGTTAGATTAAACTCTTCTTTAGTTTAACAATTTACAAAATAAATCAGTATTAACCTTACATAATTGAGTTTTGGTGAGATGCATGCTTATATAGGTATAATTTGATGATGCAAAGACTTCATGTTGCATGTACAAGTCAAGATGATCATTAATACATCAAGAGCGAGCAAAACAGGACAAGACAGGGTCTTGCGTTACCATAACACGAGTTGAAGAGGAGAAGAGCGAGAAGACAGTGCAAATGAGGAGTTCGACAGAGCCATGTGTTATTGTAACGTAAGCCAGACCCGTTATAACAGATTCCCAACTCGTCATAGCGAGTTTCTCACCCGTCACAACAGTTTCTTCCAAGAAGGGCCCATAAGTCAGCCAAAAATGCAGATAATGGCAAAATTGGAAAGATGCCTAACCCATCACAATGGATTTTGTAACAGGTTGCAAGATTTTGTAACAGAAGCAACCCTTATCAAGATTTCAAGACTCCAAGAAGTTATCAACCTATATATACTTGGGAGATACGAATCAAAAGTATCAAAAAAGCCCTCCCTAAGTTTACAAGCACTTTAATTGAGCACCAGAAAGAGCACAATAGCCTTATCCTTCAGCATCCACACTTTGAGAGTGTTTATGATAGCTAATTCTCTAATTGTCTATTCGTGTGAGCATTTTGAGATTGTTTTAATTTGGTGAACTATGTTATGTTGTCAAGTAGTTCATCATTATCTTTGATTGTGTTGTCAATCAAGACCATTAGGTCTTTGTAGAACGGTGTAGCCTCTTGCAAATGATTGAAGACTTTAGGATAGACTCCTTTATTGTAAAATATTGATTTTAGTGGAATCGATCCTTGAAGATATTTTGGATCTGGGAGTCTCGTTGATGTAGGCTTGGTTGATAAGCCGAACCACATTACATATTTGCCTGATTTGTTGAAATTGCTCTATTACTTACTTGACTTAGCTAGAAAATTTGTTTAAATTGAAAGTTATACTAGAAATTGTTAAACGCTTTCGCAATCTTTTTAGACTTTTTTAGACCCTTAAATAAGTAACAGATTTTGTAACACAAATGAAGAATACTGCAAAAAACTCGAACTCGATGTGACCACAATCATAAAAAGAATGTTTATTGTGGCAATACAGATATGATAAAAAATAGTACTGAAAAGAAGAACATAAAAAGATCACTTAGTTCAAGTCAAATTGAGAAACAAAAATATTAGAGAATTGGTACTTCATGACATCAGCGAGCTGTAAGCTTTCAGAGTCATGAATTCTCAGATGGACTGCCAATCACACTGCATATGTTATGTATTTCATCCACTTCACTACAACTAATACATCAATGAAAAGTCGATAACTCACGAGGATGGTGATATCATGGGAAGAGCGACAAGCTGTGGCTGGTATGCTTTAGGGTTTATCTAGAAGGGTGTGGCGCGAAGCTCTAAGAGGCGAGTTTTGCCTCATCAGAGAGTCGTCGGGAGGGCGATGTCAGAAGAGTAAGTAGAGGAAGAGCGAGGGGATCCTCAATTAGAATTTAGAGTGACAAGAACAAAATAATTTGGGAGAAGCGACGATAGTTTTTTTATATAGATAAGACATAGATAGTGACGAAGTTATTTTTTTATATAGGTAAAGCATTGATAGTGATGGAATACGTGTCTTTTCTAGTATATATCAGAGATATAAATTCATAAATATTACATAACATGTGTCAATGGTTCATGGATCTTTTCTGTTTTGTTCAAGATGCATTGATGAACAACGTTGATAAATCAGTAGATGAAATTAGATATCTCAAAGCAGTCAAGATTAATTACTGATGACAGATTGTATGAAGAAATTAACTAATTCATCAGATAGATACATGATGCATGCCCATAATTATAGAGATCTAGTCAAAAGGACCTTGACAATATCAGATAATAAAAGTCCTGATTTGTCTAAATTATCATTCGATAACTGTAATATCAGATTTTCAAACTCTTATACAAAATTCTGAATGTTTTTCGAGGATCCATTGGGCAAGGACAAAACAATGTCTTGCTTAGGTAACACAATAGGAATCTCCGGCAAGACGACTTCTTGAGGCTCTCGAGGCAACACCATGTTGTCTGCTTTCTTTCCCAGAATAACCATGTAGAGCCCTAGAGTTATCACAATTGCCTCTATTAACCTGCATTCATGACAAAAAAGAAGTGTTGGTTGAAAGGGGCATTTTTTTTGTTATTTCACCAATACAAATATGAAAATTTGAGATTCACAGGAGCAGACATGTAAGTATCCAAACTTTTACGATTGCAAACAAAAAGAGTATTAATGTATTATTCATACCTTCCGACAAGCAAGTCTTCTTCCAAGAAGAAAAGACCAAAAATTGAGACAACAATCATGCTTAAAGGGCTAAAGGCTGTTACAAAAACAGGCCCTTTCTCTTTTATCACGTATCCTTGAATGCAGAATGATATCCCCGAAATAACTATTCCCTACATTCATGTGGAAGCAATTTATTACGCAGAAAAATTCAGTAATTTGTGTTTTTAATTCGATGCCCGTGGCGGTCTTACCTGGTTGGATAAGAGATGAGGATTGACCTGTATGTTACACCAGAAATTTTGTATTTTTCCAAAATTCCAACAACACATAATCACTTGTTTGCAACAAAAAAGAAAACTATCTAAAAATATGCTTAAAACTCAATTTTGAAGCCTTGATCTTCCTGAATTAAGTCTCAATTCAGCATGTTTCTGGCTATGTTGGATCAATGCATAACAGCCTGCTAGCTAATTACATTTATAACCAATCTTTCAATTACTTACCGCATAAATAATTGCGTATAACTTCCAGCCAATATGTAGTTTCCAAGCTGTAATATCGTGCTCTAATATAATCTGAGCAGCAATACCAAGCACTGTACCAGATACACATGTCAATCCCGCAACAGTCAACTCAAATGGATAATCCCTCAATACAGTAGTCTACAGTAAGATCCAGTTATTAGTTCTAGAAAACTAACAAACCTAAAGTAGGACTAATCAAACAAAACTGATGAAATTACGGGGAAGAAAAATTCTTCGGTTATACTATACTGATATTAACTGACATTATTAACATAAACAGAAGAAAATTCATAAAAATTAAAGTCATCAGCTCACAAGTCTCAACTTACTTGAAGGATCATATAGGAAGACCAGCTAGAGAAACTCCCAAGTAGAAGGAAAAATCCAGAAAGACTGCTTTTATTTGTGGACCCGCGGTGGTACACATGTCCTACTGATTTTCCCTGGATTAAGCACTGCCCCTTGATGAATGCCATTGATACTGCGCCACTTACTGATATAATGGTACCCAGTATTTTCATAATGCTGCTTCCTTCTTTCAGATTCACTCTTTCGATCCTTAAAAGGAAAAACAATGAGGTAATCAAGATGCATCTATATTTTCTATTATTTTTGTACTATTTTTTTATTACAGACTTGTACCAGTACATTGGCTGGTAACTATGTACTTCTTTACATGGGTACAAATGAAATTTTAGCAACAGAAAAGAAACTATTATTATAACAAAATTACATTGTTTTTTTCTCGTACTTGTTCTGATTCGGTATTTCTAGGTTCTTAAACTTTATCGTGTCAGAACTTGTGGTTTGACCGCAAATTATGGAAGGAAGCATAATTATAACAAAGGGTTATTTGAAATTGAAATCATATTTCAAGTACTGACGTGTCTATCAGGTGCTGACTGGTATGCATAGCTAGTACTGGACATTACTAGGATGAATGCTGATGCTTGTTGTCTAAATATTGAAGTATTAATGAATTCAAAGAAGAACTACCCCAGAATGCAAGCGAATATAAAAGTAATTGCAGGTAATAAATTGCCCATGGTAGAGGTGATGCTTGCTGAAGTACTCTTCATGCCAAAGAAAAACATGTTTTGGTCCATTACCGGCCTAGTCATAAAAAAAAAAAAAACGGATTGATGAATTAGCATGCAATCACTTCAAAGTTCAACTTATACAATGGATGATCCAATATTTGTAACCTACTGGTGTGACATATGAGATTTTCACCAAGAATTCTCTATGAGGGTATTAGATCTTTTAACTCAAAAGGGCAAAAACACAGTGAGCCAAAAAAAAAAAGGAAATATATTCATGTTGTGTGTGTACATTCATGCAAGGTCTCATTTCAATCAGTAACTTCACCTATATGTTTATTCTCTTTACATTTGCATCATTTACATAAACTTCTACATTTCTTCATTCTTCCCTGGAAAATTAGGTTCATCAATATGAGACAGAGGAGAGAGAGGGAGGGGGGAGAGAGATTACTCTAGGAGACCAAGTAGCACAATCTTAAAAAATGTGGAGTGATCAAGTCTTCGCAGTGCATCCCTGAATTATTTTAGCCAATTATTTAGAATCTTATCCTGCTATCGATCTGATTGTACCAAACTACTTCAGTAGTGATTCAATAACATCTCTTGTTTATCAAACTACAAACCGAATCAGTTTATAGCGCCTATATGCTTTCTCGGTTGTACCATTAGGGTAGTTGCAATAAGCCAATATTACCTACATAAGCTGATAAGCATAATAATGGAACAATAGAATATACTCACCTTTCTCTGCACAGAGCGAAAGGCATGATCAATAATGCTGCAATCAAGTGACGGTACACTACAAATGTGTAGGGTGCCATGCCATCATTTAATGCCAGGTCACCAAGTATTGTCAGCCCGGCAAGACCGAGTTGAACAAATACCATAAGCAAATATGGCACACAAGGATGACATCTCTCTGAATTTTTAATTTCATTGTTTACCTCCATTGAGCCTAGTTTCTTAGCTCAATAAGAGAAAACTTAAGGACCTTGTCTTTTTCATCACATGTTGTTATGAGAAGCAAACTCTGCAGAGCAGCTATATAAAAGAAAAACAGAGAGAGTTCACTTGTTGGTGCTAAACCTAAAAGGTTCTCTTATTATCACTTAACACTAAGTTCATTTCCATCATTAGTTAATCGGTTGATTTGGTTGCTTTAATTATTAATGTAAAAGGAAATTGGACATTTAAGAAAGCTACGCAAGGTTGAAATTCAGTTGTATCCATTATAACTTTTTACTAGGTTTAGCAATATTATGGTTTAGTGGAGTGTGATGGAAATGGAATTTCTTAGAGTGAGATGTTACCCTTTTATTTCTGGATTGGTCCTTAGGTTTTATAAACGGCGATTTTATTACCACTTTGGGAATTATATAATATATGACTTGTTAATACGTATATAACTTGCTGTGGTTTCTAATAAATAAATTTTCCATGCGTATTTTTATGAGAAGTATGAAATGTATGCATTGGATCAAGTCTACACAAAACCAGAGCCAAAATGTCGTTGGGTTTGTCTCATTAAACCTGATATGTAAGTCTCCCATTATAAGCCCTTAACCAAATACTGCCCGTGACTTAAACCTTGCCCTTGTCAGTGACACATCGTGCTTTAAACCCTCCTACTTGAGATCTAAATCCCCTAACCAAACCAGAATTAAGGGAAAGGGGAGAGAGAATAAGAACTGATCCTTGAGAGTTAACCTTTGAGTTATATACCGATCGAAAGAGGAGAGCGAGGAGATCATCATGCTAATCATCAATCAACTCAAAGCTCAAAGGATAAGGAAAAAAATCAAGCTCAAACATGTCGGTACCAAATCCAAACTTGCAATCTATGATGCTAGAGCTAAAGGCAAGATGCTTGACATATTGCTAGAGGTCCCACGATGTCAGGGGTACGCTTGGTTTAGATTGAAAGTGACTGAGGAGGAAGATCACCTTCGAGTTCACTCGAGAGTAAAATGGATAATGAACTCGGTCAACTGAGGCTAGCTCAAATCAATTGAGGATGTTCTTTAGTCTCACAGCACCTATTTGAGAAAGTCTGAAGTTTAATTGGGATTAAAAGAAGCTCATATAATAAAAGTCCAATTTAACACACGAAATGAGGTACAAAGATGCTATAAATATCAACATCACCCTTCAAATGATTTTAGAAGCTTCTAATGTCTTGACAAATCAGCTAAGGTCAACAAAGGACACCTGAAGGACATTCTAAGATGCTGCAAGAGCCAATCAGATTAAAGCACATGGATTGATCTCTATCTGTTGAATAGCATTGTAGGTTTACACAGTTATAGATTTTGTAGGGACCTTTTGACAAGAAGTAGAATTTAGATAAGATTAGGGACTCATATGTAAGATGTAATATTGGCCTATATAGGCACGTGTGCTCAATGAAAATATCATCAATTCAGTTTCAAAATCATTTTGGTATCAGAGCCAAACTGATCTAGGGTTAGGGTTAGCCACCACAGCAGCTTTTGCTGCTAAAAAAAAAAAAAAAAAAAAAATCGAAAATCTTCTTGTCGCCTCCATCGTTGAGTCGTCTGGCTTGGTAACCGCCAGATCTGGCTTCTCTGGCTTGATCGCCGCCAGAGGCCAGTGAAGGTCGCCGCTAGTGAAGGGGTCGCCGCTAGATCTGGCTGCTCTCTGCAGACCAGTGAGAGCCGCCGCCAGAGGAAGAGGTCTCGCGCCGCCGCTGATGGTGCCTCGCCTGGCTAGGGTTTCGCTGCCAGGAACCTGCTGTGCCGCCAGGACACTTGAGCTGCTGCCAGTCACTAGAACTCGGGCCGCCACTGTCTGACGCGTCGTCTGACAGAATCGAGCAAGGAGAGCCGAGCCGTTAGAGGTTGCTGTAACTGGTCGCCAGAACTCTGCCTGGTCACTCTTCTCTGTCGTTGGAGGTTGCTGTACCAGATATTGAGTGAGATGGCTGCCTGAGGTCATTCACCAACAACAAAAGTGTGCGTTCATCTGTCAGGTACAGATCTGTCTTCATCTAAGATTTTGTTACCAGCAGAAAGACAAATGGTTTAGATTCGTTCGGAAGATACAAGATCTAGCGTAAGATAGTAGTAAGAAGAGACTCAGGCTCAGTTTAGTACGTACGGTGTAAATCTGAGTCGGGTCCATGTCGGGGGAAGAGACCGAGAACGTGTTCGCAAAGGCTTGCTCGAAGTTGACCCCCGATGAGCTCGCTGTCATGGTACGAGCATTGGCTGCGAGCCAAGCCCCTGTTGAGAGCAAACCAAGGGTGCAGAAGGTCGAATTGCCACCGATTGACATGAAATTAGAAGGACCAGCAACATATCTGGGTTGGTCGCGTCGGGTCAAGTACATTTTAGAGGGGAAGGATCTGGAAGGATACCTGACTGGAAAAACTGAAGAGCTAGATCAGGATACACCCGATAGAGCTGAGTGGAAGTCGACTCACATGCAGGTGTATATCTTGCTTTTGAGCTCGCTGAGTTCGGCTATTGCATCCACAGTGGATGGCATAGCAAAGGTGCAGGATGTATGGGAAAAATTGAAGAGGACCTATGATGGTGTGGGAAACAACTTGCGGGTATATCAGATCAAAAGAGAGATCACTGCTATGGTGCAGGGGGAGAAGACTGTGCAAGAATATGCCATAGCCTTGGATCGCTTGTGGTTAGATCTGAGTCATTTTAGGGTCCGACGACGATGCTGCACTGACTCAGTGTGCCATGAGATCGACATGGAGGAGAGAGTTATGGGGTTTCTCGAAGGTCTGGCACCAGCATTTGAGCAGAGAGTTCCCATGCTATTGAGTCAGACGAAGATTCCCTCTCTTGAGGAAGCGGTCTCAACTATGATACAGGAGAAGAGTCGGATCGGGCTACAGGCTGAGACTGCAGGACCTCCAGGGCCGAGGTCAGCACTAATAGTCTCCAATTCAGGTAACACAGGGTACAGGGGCGAGACTCGACAGTGCTACAACTGTGGTGAGGTAGGTCACCTGATGCAGAATTGCCCTAAGCCACCAAGGCAAAGAGATGCAGGTGGGAGGGGGCAGTTTGGGGGTCGTGGTCGCGGCCGTGGATGTAGGAGAGGTGGCAGAAGTGGACGAGAAGGCAACCGGGCACATCTGATGGTTGCAGAAGAAGAAGCTGGTGGAGAACTTACAGAGGAAGATCATGCACTCTTTGAAGCCTACTCTAAAGCGCTCAAGAACAGGCAGAGATTGACAGGTGATGAGAAGAGTGTGAGAAATGATGCATCTACCGCATCTTCAGCCGGGGGTAACTCTGCTTCTCTTGCATATTCAGCTTCAGGTAGTTGTGACACTCTTGCTCTAGCCTCTATACTCACGAAATCACCAAATTGGATAGTTGATTCTGGTGCATCTCGCCATGTGACTGGCGCTGTTGAGGAGTTTTCTTCCTATACTCGCTTAGCAGTCCCAGAGAGCATACATACTGCAGATGGTACGGCTCAGCCTGTAGTTGGTAAGGGTATTGTGAAATGTACCAACACTTTGACCTTATCTAATGTCTTGCATGCTCCTTCTTTTCTTGTGAATCTATTATCCATAAGTGCCATTATATCACAACTCAAATGTGTTGTTTTGTTCGATATTCCTAAGGTGATCTTTCAAGAGAAGGGGACCGGCAGACTACTTGGGACTGGCACTTGGCATAGTGGACTGTGGTACGTAGATAGGGGGAGTATGGACTCAGCTCTCTCATCTATCATAGAGAGACTTGGAGGAGTTGAGAAGGGGGTGGAGGACTTGTTGCTGCTTCATCATAGGCGCTTAGGTCATCCTTCATTCCCAATTTTGAGTAGATTGTACCCACTTTTGTTTGAAAAGGCCAATAAGGGAAAATTAATGTGTGATGCGTGTGAGTTAGGCAAGCATACCAAAAGCTCTTATGTTAGCTCTGGTGGCAGGAGTTCTTGTATGTTTCATTTGATTCATTCTGATGTATGGGGACTCTGTCCCACAACTACTTTAAATGGGTTTAGATATTTTGTTTCCTTCATTGATTGCTTTTCTCGTGTAACATGGCTTTACTTGATGAAGAACAAAAGTGATGTACTTACTTGTTTCAAGGATTTCCAGAAAATGGTTCAGACTCAATACGATGCAGTTGTAAAGGTATTGAGGTCTGACAATGGGACGGAGTATACCAATGGAGCATTTGGGGAATACTTGTCATCACAGGGAATACATCATCAGACCACGTGTCCATACACACCAGAGCAGAATGGAGTAGCAGAATGTAAGAACAGGCATCTCCTTGAGGTAACTCGAAGCATGATGATCTCGATGAAAGTTCCAAAGTATTTGTGGGGCCAAGCAGTTTTGACAGCAGCCTACTTGATTAATAGAGTACCCTCGAGGGTATTGAATTGGAAGTCCCCGATGGAGATGCTGAAAGGTAAGAATGAAAACGTCCTTCCTCTTAAAACCTTTGGATGTGTGTGCTTCGTGCAGGACAACAGACCAAATGTGGGAAAACTAGATCCTAGGGCTGTGAGATGTATCTTTGTTGGGTACTCGGGTACTCAAAAGGGCTATGTGTGTTGGAGTCCCATAGAGAAGAGACTGTTTGTGAGTATGGATGTTACGTTCCGCGAGCTCGAACCATACTACTCCTCAGAGGTGACATCCCCTTTGGGAGACTCGTCCGATACAGAAGGTATGAGACGAGGGGGGAACAAGTAGTGATGGTGAGAGAAGGATGTGTGTGGACATTTCCTATCCAATTGAGAATTCAGTTACGATTGAGCAGGAAGAAGGGGAATCGGCTAGAGTTCAGCCGGAAGTTGAGACAAGAGAGGTTGTGATTGAAGATGAAGGTGGTAGAAATCAAGCTCAAGGGGAGTCAAGATACTGTAAGGTGTATGTCAGGAGAGGAAAGCAGAATGAGGGAGCTGTGCCTACAGTGCCAAGTCCCTTGTCCCTGCCTACTCCGACTCTTGAGACACCTACACCATCCACCTCAGACTCAGAATACCCAGGTGATATGATTCCTCTCCTTACTCCTACTAGTCCCCTATCGGTACGGAGGACTGAACGTGTGAATGCGGGAGATCCTCCTGACCGATATGGTTTTCCACTTGATATTGCTCAGTTTGTCTCTTACTCACACATATCACCTGTACATGGAGCATTCATTGCATCATTAGACAATGTCTCTATTCCTAAGTGTTGGCAGGTTGCTAAGGAAGATCCGAAATGGAAAGCAGCCATGCAAGAAGAACTCGGGGCTCTCGACAAGAATGGAACCTGGGAGCTTGTGTCACTACCTCCGGGCAAGAAGGCTGTTGGATGCAAGTGGGTCTTCACAGTAAAGCAGAATCCGAAGGGCCTCATTGAGCGCTACAAGGCCCGGCTAGTGGCAAAGGGGTATAGTCAGACCTATGGGATCGACTATGATGAGACCTTTGCACTGGTGGCGAGGATGAGCACAGTAAGAACGTTGGTTTCTATGGCAGCAAATGGGGGATGGCAGTTGCACCAACTCGATGTGAAAAATGCCTTCCTTCATGGCGATTTGTTAGAAGAGGTGTACATGGACATCCCACCAGGATTTGGCACAAAACAGACAATAGGTAAGGTGTGCAGGCTCAAGAAATCGCTCTATGGGTTGAAGCAGTCCCATCGGGCCTGGTTTGATAGATTCAGGAAGGCTATGATAGGCATGGGTTATAAGCAGATCAATGCTGACCACACAGTGTTCTTTAGACAGCATAATGGTCACATTACTATGTTGGCTATATATGTTGATGATATGATCATTACTGGGGATGACGATGGGGAGATTGCACAATTGAAGGTAAGATTGGGAAAGGAATTTGAGGTGAAGGATCTAGGACAACTTAGGTACTTTCTTGGGATTGAGGTGGTCCGTGGCGCAGAGGGGATTATGTTGTCCCAAAGGAAGTATGTCTTAGACCTGCTCACAGAGACAGGCATGTTAGGGTGCAGGCTTGCAGTTTCCCCAATCGACGTGAAGGGCAAGATAAGTGAAGAGGCAGGAGAATCGGTTTATCGTGAGAGGTACCAAAGACTAGTAGGTAGATTGATCTACCTGGGTCATACTCGTCTGAATATCTCATTTGCTGTGAGCGTGGTGAGTCGCTACATGCACGACCCTCGAAAGGGCCATATGGACGCAGTCTATCACATTCTGAGATACCTGAAGAGTGCACCGGGAAAGGGACTGATCTTCAGGCAAAACGGACACATGAACATTGAGGGCTATTGTGATTCTGATTGAGCTAGTTGTCACGATGACAGGAGGTCCACATCTAGCTACTACATGTTTGTAGGGGGCAACTTGGTCTCGTGGAAGAGCAAGAAGCAGCCAGTTGTTGCGAGATCGACGGCAGAGGCCGAATATAGGGCTATGGCTTTGGGAGTTGCTGAAATGATGTGGCTAAAGGGGTTATTGGAAGAGCTCAAGGTGAATCACGGAGCCAGGATGAAGTTGTGGTGTGATAGCAAGTTAGCGATCAGCATTGCCAACAATCCTGTGCAGCATGACAGAACCAAACATATATAGATCGATAGGTTCTTCATAAAGGAGAAGCTGAAAAGTGGACTCTTGGAGCTAAGCCACGTAGCTACTGGAGATCAAATAGCCGAGTGCCTCACCAAAGGGCTCAATTCAATAGATCTAGTTAGGTTATGTGACAAGATGGGCTTGATGGATATCTTTCGCCCGTCTTGAGGGGGAGTGTTGAATAGCATTGTAGGTTTACACAGTTATAGATTTTGTAGGGACCTTTTGACAAGAAGTAGAATTTAGATAAGATTAGGAACTCATATGTAAGATGTAATATTGGCCTATATAGGCACATGTGCTCAATGAAAATATCATCAATTCAGTTTCAAAATCATTTCTATCAGACACAATCTGCTTCCTAGATCAAAATAAATCAATGACAACGATGGAAGATACCCTCTGCATGTTTGTTAAGGTTAAATGGCGCCTAAATAACCAATTGGGAGCACTTGGAAGTATTCTACAAAACCGAGGCTTACATCAATTCAAGTGAAAAAGAAATGAAGCAAAATCAACAGAAGATCAAGAAGAAATGAGAATCTAATGTGAAGCTTGGACAAACTAGCCTATAAATACATGTATTAGGCCACCAAATCAAATGCATTTTTTCCTCTGTTCAAATTGTGAGAGTGATCGAACTTTCTTGACATTTGCTAAGCCTTCTCACACTCACCCGACATATCATCTGAAATCAGGTGAGTGATGTTGAATTTGGCAGAGAAGATGCCCCTTTTCATATGCTTTTCTTTATAAATTGTGTAAATTGCTTGTTTGTGAAATGAAAAAATCAAGTTTGAAGCTCTTTGATCTTGTTGTTTTGTTGTTTAGATCCAATCCGAAATCTTTATGCATGAAATCTTTTGACGACTAATTTCTGATATTTCAAATGATATAAATAAGCTTTCATACACACAAATTTGAGTTCAATTGATCTCTTTGCTCTTTTCAAATCATCTCAAGTCAGATCTGGCTCCAAATGCCTTTTCTGATTTCAAATATTTCTCTTCTGAGTTAAAAAAACCCTATTTATACAAACATCTCTTTTTATGCTTCCTCTAAGCCCACTGAGTGTAAAAAGTCTTATGCAAGTGTAAAATTAAGTTTTGAAGCTTTAAAACTCAAATCAAAGTGATATTCCCCTTTTAAGTCTTTTGATTCAAAGTTGTCAGAGAATTATTATTTTTGTACAGATCTCATTTCAACTCCAAATCCTAATCCCTTTTGCAAGCATCCATACTTTTTTTGCATAAAGTTCCAGCATTAACTACATAATTTTTGGATAAACAACCTTCAAATTAAAGCAATTTCAATTTGAGATTTCTGAAAAATCACATAAAAATAGTATTTAAATGCAATAAATAGTTCCTTTTGTCTAAATCTGAAATTTCAAAAACAGTAATGTTTCTTTTGACATGCCAAATCTAAATCCAAGCTTAAACACCCATGTCAGCCACTAAAATTTGATTTGCATCCATAAAACTCAAATCAGCCACAAAGGCATGGTGATTCTGCACCTGCGTGGCATTCAAATTGAAACTCAGATCTTTGTACCTATTTGTAGCCTTATACATCCAAGCTATGAACATAAACTGATCTATTATTTCTGTAAATTTTCAGAAAATCAAACCTAAAAGGCAAAGAAAACAACAGAAATTGCCCCTTTTCCTTTGAAATTCAGTTTTGAATCCAGTTTTCAAAATCAAAATTTAAAGCCTTCTTGATCTTTTCAAATCTCGAGCTTTTTCAATATTCAAAGAAAAATATTTAAACTATCTCAAATCAATCATCAAACTTGTTTTCATGCATTTCATTGCTTGTTTGGAAATGATTTAGGTCTGGTGCTCAACTGAACCCTAAATTGAATGGAACTGAACCAAAAATTAAAATTCTTTGCTGGGCTTGATTTGAACTGCTTTTGTGATGATTAAATGATGTTTATGCACATGATTGTGGACTTGCTTCATGATTAAAAGGTCAAGTTAGGCACTGAAATCCAAACCAGTATTCAAATTGACCAAATTGTGCTGAAATTGAACCAAATTTAAATTCAAATAAGTGACAAATTGAATTGAATGTTTATTTGATGTTGTTGATGCTTGAAAATTTTTATGATGCCCAAAGAGCTGAATTGACACTTGAAATTCAAATTTGAATCAAATTCTTACTATTTTGACCCAAATACCCTTGACAATGAGTAAAACTCAATTAAATTCATATTCAAACTATGCCAAATCAAATGGGCACTTACCTGATGTTGCCCAATGGACTAAGGACCTCTCTGGACCAGGAGAAATCAAATTGAACCCTAAAAACTCAAATTAAAACTGAAAAGTTCACTATTTTGACTCAAAACCCTTTTCACAGTGAACTGAACCAAATTAAACTCAAATTAAAATGTGGCAAATCAAATCAAACTTGTTTGATGTTGTTGCATGATTGCAAATGATAGTTAGGCCAAAAGAAATCAAATTGAGTCTTTAAAATTCAAAATCAAACTTGAATTATGACTGTTTGGAATCAAAATCAACCTAAACCAGACCCAAATCGATAAATTTGATTATGCAAATACAATCAAAGCTCAAAACATCTTAAGCATGTTCTGAAAGCATTAAAGAACCAAATGCAACTCTCGAAAACAATCAAAATCGGTTAAAAATCAAAATTGAAACTTGAAAGATAATACCGAGAAGAGGGAGGGGAAAACCACCACCTCTGGTGATCTTTGGTCACCAACAGTTGACCCACTCGACTCTTGGCACCGACATGACGTCAGAGGTATGTTCCAATTGAGCTGCCATGGACCAAATCTCACTCGACACCATGATCAAAGATTTCGGTCAAAACCCTCGAGAGGGAAGAAGAAAGGATAGAGAGAAAGTGTATGTTGGTTGATCAAACGGCCCAAATTCAAATGTTCTGATTAAATTCAAGATCCCATATAGACAAAAGAAGACATTCTTTTGTAAAAATATTAAAAGCGTAAAACCTTAAAAGTATAAATGTAAATTAAAAAACTCCCTTGTTATGTGCAAAAATAAAGTAAAGCAAAGTCTTGCATATATCTCACATTGCATAAAAATATGAAATTGCATAATATTCAAATATTTCAAATATAAGAATTAATCATGAATCATAAAAATATGACATCTAAACTCTCCCTCTTTTTTCATGAAACAAAACACATTTTCATGAAATTCAATAAATAATGAATAAATGAGAAACGAAATTAAATACACACTCAAATAAACACAAATAAATAAATAAATAAATAAATAATAAAACAAACATTGGAGCAAAATAACACAAAATTCTTAGTTAGTAATATTTCCAAAAGGGCTATTATAAAAAGGACTAAATATTTCGCGCTTTCAAATCGAATGCAAAATCATTTTGAAAAATCACCTTGTGTCATTCAGTATATCCTCTAATCACTTGAGAAGCGTGGGTATTGAGGACAGAAATAATGACTCATGTAAATAATGGCAAGGACTTGCACTTGATCAGGACTTAGAAACTCAGAACCTCATTGGTCAAAATAAACAAAACTCTGAACGATTGCGTGCACCCAAGTTATGGAAAAGAAACCACGCTCGTTTGGGATGACATGTCCTTCTTTCTCCAAAGATGCCTCCTCAATCTCCCAAGGGTTGAAAGTCGGAGCGCGGGAAAGAGTGTTGATAGTATGGTGATGATCTTTTGCTCATAGTCAAGCCAAATGTTCAAAATTTCCAGGTTATAAGGTTGCTCCTAATTTTCTGGGAGAAACTTTCGGGGTTAAAAATAAATTTCTCAAAATCAGAAATAATCATAGTGGTTGAAGACACTACATCTCATCAAGTTTGGGCAAGCATTCTAAATTGTAAAGTGGCATAATTTCCAATGAAATACCTTGATTTACCACTCAAGGACAAGAAGTTAAGTAAAAATGATTACATCCCGTTAATTGAGAAAATTCAATCTCGGTTGAAAGGATGGGAGGCTTCGTCAATATCCCCAGCAGGTAGGTAGGGTGGTTCTTATCAACTCTTTTATAATAGTAATTCTGATATATTACATGTCAGTGTTTATACTGCTTGTATGCGTAATTAAACAAATTGACAAAATCAGATGTTAGTTTTTATGGCATGGAGCAAAGATAGATCAGAGGAAGACCCATTTGGTCAAATGGGACACTATGTGTTGAGAAAATGAAGGACTGGATGTTATTGACCTCAAGATTTTTAATGAGGCGCTCATTGCAAAATGGATGTGCAAATGGGTGTGCCAAACATCAGGTTATGGGTTGATCTGAATAATGAAATTTTGCTTACCAGACGACCTTGGGAGAAGGAATCTGCCTTGGATGTCTGGAAAGCGATACGATCATTTGTTGAAATCCTCGAAAATAGGTTAATTTGTCTGATTGGATCATGTTTAGAAATAAGTTTTTGGCATCAAGATTGGAGACTTGGAGTTCTGAAGCATAAATTCCAAGTGTTTCATTCGTTTCTACAGAATGATGAATGCTCAATAAGAGAGGTTATCCAACATAAATTTCGAGATGAGAGTTTGTACAAATCAACAAATCTTTCTGTGATAGCTTCTCAACAGCTCCTCCAAATCAATCAACTCATCCACTAGAGCTGATCAAATTGATCAACAACAAGATGTCATTAAGTGGAGCAATGAGGGCCACAAGACTTTCATTGTGAAGTCATTTTACAAATTCACGAAAAACTTTCCAAAACCTATATCAAATCTGAGATCAATCTTGTCACTTTGAATTCCTCCGAGAATCAGATTTTTATTTGGATTATGTTACAGGACAAAATATTCACAATTCATAATCTCAAAAAAGGGATGGAATTTGGTGGAAATTTGCTTCCTGTGCAGAAATGGAGGTGACTCGATCACATTTATTTCAGGAGTGAATTTTCAAAGACTTTATTCTTGCGAGTGATAAACACATATCATTTACAACTGTCGATGATCTTTTCACAACTAAATGTCATTCAGTTAATACAAAATCACTAGGTTCTTAAGAAAGAGAGGGGATTATTTGTTGTCACTTGTTTCGTATTATGAAGAGAAAGATGTGCTAGAATCTTCAAGGAAAAAACAAAACAACGAAGCACTCTTCGCCAGGAGATTGATGAAGAGTGGAGGATCCTGCAATAATTTCTTGTTGTTTATTTTTATATTTTGTTTTTTTTGTGCTTAAAAATCAGTTTCCAATTTTTTTTAAGAATGTGTCCCATACATTCCATTTTCTTGTTTTAGTTAGTTTTTCATAGTTTCTTTTCTTTTTTCTTTCTTCATTGGACCTTTTTTCGAATTTTTATTCTATTAGTAGGAAGTTTAGAAATGAGAGAAAATGTATCCAACAGAAATCATGAGCATGTGAGAGCTTTACCGGATGGAATTTCTTTCCTTTGGGGTCCCAATTTAAATTCAACATAATTTTCTTTGTTCGAAAAATCATATTAGTGATTGATTCCCAACTATGAACATATTAACGTAGAAATTTATTCCCTAGATATTTTAGACCAAAAATGAAAGATTAATCCAAAGGATCAAACAGAAAACCACAGTATACGGTTCAATTTGTAACAAGATTAATATAGTCCAACAAAATTGAATTACACTAGGAATATTCTCTGAAACTCTCCCTGACATATGTTGCCTTTTAATTAAAAGGGATAACTAACTGTAGCTCAACTCTTGTATTTCGTAGGCGTACTTCAACTAACTTTCCGATAAAGAAAAGTCAAACAGTCAAATGATTTTTAAAAATGAAAAGTCCAACAGTCAAAGCGGATAAAAAATGAAAAGTTGGATTGTGCGTATTATTCTGATCGTTTCCGCCCTATAGACTATTAAGAATACTTTTCATAGAATGCATGAGTGCAGACTAAATAAAACAGGTATTCAGGCTAAATAAAACAGGTGTTTCATACTAAATAAAAAAGATGTTCAGACTAGTTTTTCAAGTCTGTTTTTGCACTGCTTCAAGTCAGTTTTGCACAAAAAAATTGGGCACGTACTAAATAAAATAGGTATTCAGACTAAATAAAAACGTGTCGAGACTAAATAAAATATGTGTTCATACTAGTTATTCAAGTCTGTTTTGCACAAAATGAGACACAGACTAAATAAAACAGGTGTTCATACTAGTTGAAAACGATGTTCATACTAATTGTTTCAAGTCTTTTTATGCACTGTTTCATGTTTGTTTTGCACATAGAGCATGAGATGCAGACTAAATAAAACAAGTGTTCATACTAAATATAATATGTTTTCATATTAGCTATTTTAAATACGTGTTTTCACTGTATCAAGCATTTTTTTTAGAAAATTTGAGCAAAAAAAATGCAGAGAAACTAAAAAATGTGATTTACAGGCTTTAGAAGTATTTTTCGAGGTCAAAACAGCGTCGTTATAGGATTACATCCCAGTAAAGTGTGTGCATCGTGTCGTGTCGTTTTCGAAAAGTGCTCATATGCGCAAATCAGAGTTACGAGTCAAAAGTTACGTCTGTTCGAAGATCAAACGTTACTTTGTGCTCATACTAACTAAGATATGGTCATACTAGTTCAGATTAAATACACAAGTGTTCAGACTAAAATGCAACTGGTGTTCAAACTAGATACAATAGGTGTTCAAACTAAATAAAATACGTATTCATACTAGTTATTTCATGTCTATTTTTTGCACTGCTTCAAGTCAGTTCTGCACAAAAATGAGGCACGAACTAAATAAAAAAAGTGTTCAGACTAAATAAGAAAGATGTTGAGACTAAATAAAATAGTTGTTCAGACTAGCAGTTTCAAGTCTTTTTTTGTACTATTTCAAATATGTTTTGTACATAAATAGTGTGCATACTAAATAAAATAGGTGTGCATACTAACTAAGGATATGTTAATACTAACTCTTTTGATAGTCATACTAACACATTTTGTGTTGATACTAATTCATGTGTGTTGATATCAGTGTCTCAAGTGGTGATACTAGCACATTTGATGTTGATACTAATTCCTTTGTCGTTGATATTAATGTCTCAAGTGGTGATACTACCAGATTTTATTGTTGATATTAATTCTTTTGGTGTTGATGTCGCTGCCTCAAGTAGTTATACTTCATCTTTGGTCTTGATACTAATACATTTTTTGTTGATATCGCTGCCTCAAATGATAATACTAACAACTCTGGTGTTGATAATAATTCATTTTCTTTTGTTAATGATGTTAATTATGGGTCTCACATGTAAGGTTTAATGAGGCACAATCTTCCGACCTCTTTTGGTTTGTTTTGAACAGACTTGAATCTCATAAGCTAGAGACTTGGTTCTTATCATCTAGAATCACGTACGTCTAGCGTAGATCTGAAATTCAAAAATGAAAATTTGTTCGTTTTATGCGAAATATGAGTATGAAGTACAAGATTTCAAATACTGAAATAATTTCTCTAATTAAAAAGAAAGGCAATTCATGCATACTAATAATGCAATAGCATGGTGTCTAACTAAAGCAAGAAAGGTGAGAGAAAAGACGTCGCTGTTTAGTTGTCATATCTCATCATGATCAGATATGTTTTTTATTCCTTCCATTTTTGCTATAACAAATTTCTACTTCTGAATTTGATTAGCTTTCTTTTTTGAAGTATGAACTTGGGAAGTTTTCATGAGTGGCTTCCAAGTGTATGCGTATTTAATATACAATGTTCTCAGTAGTTTTCAGATAACACACCATACCAAAATCATATAGACGATTTCGTGTAGACCCTTGAATAAGCTGAAATTAAAAAGAATTCATCATTGTACGGAAAACAAAAAGTACCAAATGCAGAAAGGATGGATGAATAAGTTGGGTTATTTATTTTAGGGATTAACTAATTGTACTGTAATTCTTGTACTATGTATGCATACTCCAATTAATTTTTCAAAAAGAAAAAGTCAAAGAGTCAAACGCTTTTTAAAAATGGAAAGTTGGATTGCGCGCATTATTCTGAACGTTTTCGTCCTACACACTATTAAGAATATTTTTCATATAATGCATAGGTGTTCATACTAAATAAAACAAGTATTTAGACTAAACAAAATAAGTATTCAAACTAGTTGAAAGATGTATTCATACTATTTTTTTAAGTCTTTTTTCACTATTTCATGTTTGTTTTGCACAAAATGCAAAAGGTGCAGACTAAATAAAATAAGTGTTCAGACTAAATATAACATATTTTCATACTAGATGTTTCAGATATGTTTTTGCACTGTTTCATGTCGTGCCAATTTCGAAAAGTGCTCATATGCGTGAATCGGAGTTACGAGTCAAAAGTTACGTCTGTTCGAAGATCAAACGTTATTTTGTTCTTATACTAACTAAGATATGGTCATACTAATTCAGACTAAATACAACTGGTGTTCAGACTAAATACAATAGGTGTTCAAACTAAAATACAACAGGTGTTCATGTTGGATTCTCTTGTTTGACAATTTGCAAAACAAATCAGTACTACCTTGCACATGAGTTTTGGTGAAGTTGCATGTTAACACAGGTACAACATGGTATTGCACAGGCTCAGACATGCTCAAACATGCTCAACACAAGTCAAGATATGCTCAAGACATCAAGAAATGGATTCATATAGCACAGCGTTACCATAACGCTTCCCAACCCATCACAACGAATTCGCAACCCGACATAACGGATGCCCAACCCGTCACAACGAGTTCGCAACCCATCATAACGGGTGCCTAACCCGTCACAACGGGTTAGAAGGAGAAGATGCAGGGCAGAGGAACTGAAGACAAAGCACAGCGTTACTGTAACGCTCCAGCAAGGCGTTGTAACGCCTCACCACCCGTTATAACGGGTTCCCAACTCGTAACGGGTCCCTGCTCAAGTTGGTCCATAAGACAGCCAAAGAAGCATAGAAGGACAGTTCTGGAATGTGCACAATCCATTATAACGGGTTCATAAAGACGTTGTGGAGGTCCTGTAATGCTACAGCCAAATTCCAAAGTTTCAAGACTCCAAGAAATGCTCAGCATATATATATATGATGCAGAGACGAACCAGAAGAAAATCTTAACCCCCCCCTCCCCCCAAGCTTTCAAGCATCAAATTGAGCACTACAAAGAGCTAAAGAGCATTCTCCTTCAGCTACCTAAATTTGAGAGCATTATGATAGTTTCCATAGTCTAATTGTCAATTCGAGAACTTTTATTTTGCTAGTTTCTAGCCTTTGGTACACTAGATTTGTGTTGTCAAGTAATGCATCACTGTCCTTGATTGTATAGTCAATCGAACTGGTTACCGTGTAGAGTGGTGTTGCCCCTTGCATTGGTCTAGAAATCGAAGATTGATTTGCTTGTTTAGAAGAAATCAAAGATTGATTCCAAAATTGTAAAGAACACATATTTTGCTAGTGAAATCGATCCCGGAAGGAAGATTTGGTTTCGAAAGTCCCGTGGACGTAGGCCTAATTGATTTGTAGGTCGAACCACGTTGCATCGCGTGTTCTTGAGTTCTCTTGATTGCTCTTGCTCTCTACTCTCTCTTTATTATTGTTGCTCTTTGTTGATTTGTGAATTGTTCTATTATTTCTAGAACTTGCTTGCTTAAACTTTTGACTAGGTGATTAAGGTATAAAAGCTTGAAATTGTAATTGTTGATTGAAAACGCTTCCGCTCTATTGTTTGACCTTAGTCTTTGCTACTCTAAGCCCCAATATTTCTAACAGTTTAGACTTTAGACTAAATACAACAGGTGTTCAGACTAAATAAAATATGTATCTAGACTAAATAAAACAGGTGTTCATACTAGTTATTTCAGGTCTGTTTTTTTTTTTTTTTTTTTGCACTGCTTCAAGTCAGTTTTGTACAAAAATAAGGCACAGGCTAAATAAAAAATGTGTTCATACTAAATAAGAAAGATGTTCAGACTAGCTGTTTCAAGTCTGTTTTTTTTTTGCACTTTTTCAAGTCTGTTCTGTACAGAAATGGTGTGCATACTAAATAAAATAGGTGTGCATACTAACTAAGGATATGTTCATACTAACTCCTCTGATGGTCTTACTAACACCTTTGATGTTGATACTAATTCATGTGTGTTGATATCGGTGTCTCAAGTGGTGATACTAGCACCTTTGATGTTGATACTAATTTCTTTGATGTTGATATCGATGCCTCAAGTGGTGATACTATCAGATTTTGTTGTTGATACTAATTCATTTGGTGTTGATGTCGCTGCCCACATTTGGTGTTGATACTAATAAATTTTCTGTTAATATCGCTGCCTCAAATGGTGATACTAGCAACTCTGATGTTGATACTAATTTCTTTTCTCTTGTTATTGATGCTAATTATGAGTCCCACCTGTAAGATTTAATGAGACACGATCTTCTGACATCTTTTATTTTGTTTTGAATAGACTTGAGTCTCATGAGCTAGAGACTTGGTTCTTATCACCCAGAATCACGTACGCTTAGCGTAGATCTGAAATTCAAAAATAGAAATGTATTTGTCTTATGTGGGATACATGTATGAGATACAAGACTCTGAAATAATTTCTCTTTATTTTAATTATTTGAGAAGGGCACAGGTCATGTTTTCATGTTCCATTGACTAATTGAGATTTCTTATATTTGACAAGGTACATATGGTTGATTAACTGGATAATGCATCACGTTTAGTTTCATAAACGAACCTGATGACAAATATTTACTAGCATTTTATCTAAAAAAAATTAAGAAGGTTATTTAAGGTGTTTCGTGAATTACATGAGATTCCTATTAACATAGGCGCCAATTATTAGGGGGGAGTCAGAAATTAGTAGGTCAAATCTACACATGATTTAAGAATAAATATAGTGTGTAATAAATAAATAAATAAAAAGGAATAAATATAGTGAATTGTCACCGGTACATCTGTTCATGTGAGCCATGCGCTACTTTTGTTTAATTAATAGGAAAGGAAATTAGCCAGGGTTCTTGAAACAGAAAAAAGGTGCCAATACAAGTTTTGCTTGGATAATAAGAAACGCAACATTAATTAACCCGACAATATCCTATGAAACTTTCTTTGTTTAAGACTTAGATTTGCAAATAAAGTAGGCCATTTTGCTTATGAATTTCAACTACGAAATTAAACAATAATCATCCGAAGATTGCGTCAAACGATCTGACATAAAATAAGGTGAAAACAGTTAACTATATTTGTATTTTCATTCTAGCAATTATCAAGAATATCTGAAGTACCAACCCAGTACATTTCAGTACCAGTAGAGAGCTCAAAGATTGCAAGGAGACAAATGGGAAGGATCTGAGAATTTTGCTCCAGATAATCCTCTCTCTTTCAAAAATTCATCTAAATACTTCTTGTTATGTAAAATTGTCATGTGGTCACTTGACACAGGATGGCTCACAAAATGAAGATAAATAATTCAGATTGAGATTACACAATAACTAGTTAAAATAATTCTACAGAACTATAACAGTGCTAAGAAGCAGCAAACTAAACTGAATCTAAATCAGCTCTGCATGCTTCTAATGCCAGACCAATACAATAAAGTTCTATCAACAACAACCCAAAACAATTACTTAAGACAGGAGAAAAAGAGAGTAAAAGACCTAACTTCTTCCCAGGTGTTGTAAAGATATGTACAAGCACAAAGCCAACAGACTGCTCGTTAGCACTGAAACATAAGACAAACTCTGGATAAAAAAAAACGAGGAACAAAAGAAAGAAAATAGAACAAGTCAATACTAATCTTCGTTATCATAGTCTTCCTCCTGATCTATCTGCATCATTAAATGTGAAGGCCCTGACAGGTCCGCACTTGCTCCACCTGGCAGGCCCCAAGGAGCCAGCTCATCCACCTGAGTTGCATCCCCACTTTGACCTACTTCTATTGGTGGCGGCACTTGCGGTTCTGAGATTGTGGAACTGCATGCAACTACAGTCGCAGGTTCAGAGATGGGTTCATCAGACACGGGAGTCTTCTCAATAAATGGATTAGGTTCTTCTTCGAAAGGGGTATAATTGACTTCTTTTCTCTTCGGTGGTCGGCCACGACCACGCCCTCGTCCCCTCCCTCGACCACCACCCCTTGGGCTAGGGTTTGAAAAAGTCATTGGCTGTTTAGGTCACAAATAAAATTACAGTTATTACTGTCGTAGTTAACTTCAAAATTTTGGGCTTGGATTTGAAAACATTATTGCTAGAAATTGCCGTATGTCAAGAACAATCAGGGCTGTGTTTGAACAAAAGAAAAGCTGACTTGCTGAATTTTAAATTTTACTCCAGGGTTCAACAAAAGGATTGAGAATTCAGTGGGGCCTAAGATTAAATTTTGGACATAAAAGAAAAAAGAAGGGAACCTAATAGGGGACAGTTTTGGACCTTTTGGTCCAGCATTGTACAATAAACCTTCTACCAAAAAGAAAAGTGGTAAAATCTTCAGATGAATGGAGTGAACTACGGGAAAATGTTACAATTTATTTAATTTTTTTATCAGATGTAGAAGCTTAAATTACCACTTTGTTCGACCTTGACTCTTCGCTGTACTCCATGTTGCTATCAGTATCCACTGATAATGTTTTCCTGACAGAATTGCTTCACAAAGTTATTAATTTCTACTACTTCCAAAATAAAATTAATTATTTGCAGTACATTTAGCATCAATGACATGCAAACGGCTGGGAGTGCAGGTCCTATTGTAAACTAAACTCATTATTTTACCCAATATATAGATTTGCTTCGCCTGAATTTTTCTCAATAAAGGGGATAAATAGAGCTTACTAAATTGGGAAATTTTAACATTAGTATTAGTTAGCATGTCCCTTCACAAATTCTAGCTTTTACTCAGTTCTTATGTATGCAAACATTTTGAGAGAGAGAGAGAGAATGGACATACTAAAATATTTTTTTAAGTTGAATGTATGATGGTGTTGTTTATTACTTCAAAAAATATTGAGTTATATTGCAAGAAAATATGATGTATAATTGTTGAATATATTCAACAATGCAGTACCTTCTCCTGGAAATTCCCATATCTTCACCAGAAGGTTCTGAGGTGCCGAGGCTGGGAACCTTGTTTACAACTTCAGTTAAGAAGTCAAATGCACTATATGTCTTCACACATTGCTTTCTGGAAGTTTTAGATAATTAAATTAGACGAGAATATTATTTATATTCTTAAAATTTTTGACAGGGAAGTCGTATTCTATTTCAGCAATTAATATTACAAGGTCATTTAATAAAGTAATAAATTAACAATACACTTCAAACATAGATGTAACATTGGAAAAAACACTAGATCATAAAACCAAACTAATGCCAACTTTAGTGCATACGGTTGGTAACAATAATTGAAAATTTGTTACTCCTTTTTTTTATTTGGGCTTTCTTTAATGGATTTAGGGTACTTCTATAAAAGCACTCAATCGTGTCACAATGTTAATAATAGTAAACAAGTGAAACATCATAGGAGGATAATAATGTAATTTGATGACTGGATGCCACTTACAAGTGAGAAGAATTTAGTGTCTTAGCGCCCCTTTGAAGAGTTATTTCATAAGTTCTGTCACAAAGGTCTTGCAAAAACAACTCCAAAGCTTTTGCTATACAATAACAACAATTCAAAAGACAAAATAGCCCCATAAGTATCTGAAAAAAGAGATGAAATTACATGCTTACTAATATTATAATATAGTTGAAGATGGATGATTAGATTACTAATTACTTAAGCACCAGAAAAATGTGTTGTCAGAGAAATGAAATTAACACCAGAAAATAACATAAAAGAGTGCATACACATCTTCATTTTCTATAAGACCAGGTTTCTTTATGACATACTTTTTTTCTATTATTGCTAGGCTGAAATTGTTTTCTTGTGAATCCGTAAGGATCCCGTAAAATATCATCACATGCTAATAAGAATTTAAAATTATTTACAAACTTCTAAAAGTCAAGGAAAAGAAATATGGTGGTAACTTACAGACTAAAACAGGTACAGCAAGTGCAATTTTACCAACATCTTCATCTGCTTGCATAATTTTTTTTATCCTTGACTGTCAAATATAAACAGCACATAATTAACAACTGAAACAAGGATCTGCTACGTCAGTTGCAAAGTAAGTGAGACATCGGTATCAAATGGGGAACAAAGAGATAATACAACATTATGACCAGGATCTAAGTAGAACGCAAATTACAAAGGACTAATCTTCAAATATCAAAGAATTATCCAAAAGAGTATTGATCTGGAGCAGTAATTTCCACTAGCAATAATATCTTTAGCTAGTCCCACTCAATGCACATAAAAATCAGTAATTAAAAATATTAATGGTATAAAACTTAGCATCATACAAACAGGGATTGAGGATTAACAGATCTTATAAATTTCCCAAAAAAAATCAAATAAACAGAAATTAATCAGCTAACGATGAGAAATAACAAAAACTGTACAAATAAAACGAGAAAGGAAGAAAACGAACCGCAGGAAATCGAGTTTCTAGCTTCTTCCTCATCTCCTCCGATCTTTCTCGCCGGATCTCCCTCCAGATCTCGGATCGTGCGCTCAGATCGCATACGGATTTTCTGAAATCGGAGAAAAATATAAAATTCTAGAAATACACTTTAAATAAAGTTGAATTTTAGACATGCCCTGATTTGTTCAATACAAATATACAATCGACTCCAAGTTCTTCAGACCTTCAATAATGAAAGGTTCTGAGGACCCAATTGTAAAATTTACCTCCTTCAGAGACCACCGGAGAACCGCACAAGTTTTAGTGCTCTTAAAAGTAAAAGAACCGCGGATCTGACGTAACAGGGACTTGTTTGTTTATCTACCGTTGTTTTCGCTCAAAGATGAGATAAGAGTAAAAATTAGAGGGGTTTAGATATAAAAAGTAGATCGGAATCTCGGATCAGGGAATCAGGCTTAATTAATCGACTAGTTGACGACGTGCGAAACAACGGAATGAAATTCTATTCTTTTTTTCTCTATAAATTTTGATCTTTATTATTGGATTAAGAATCACGGTTTAAATTAATAATATCAAAAATCACTCGGAAATATATTATTGAACGTTGATCTTTAATCTGACGGCTCTAATCTAACCGTAGAGCAAAATTCTTTCCAGAGGATACCGGTCCGCGAAAAACAACGTAGGCACAATACGCGCGTTGTGGGCCCTACTTGACAGGCCAATCTGAATTCCTGTTCCTCGTTGAAGGATGTCTCGTAAACAATTATTGTCAGTGCCGCTCATTTCCCCAGAGTCATTACTTGTTAATTAGTGTAGTGTGACAAGTGATAGGAAGCTGTTCTTCTGCCGCGCAGCATCGACGGACGGTTCAGATTTTATGCGTTGTAAGCTACGAACGATCCAAATTTGATTTAGGGAGGGTCTAATATTATTAAGTTTTGCTTGCACGAATCTATATGCAAATCAAAGACTGAAATTTGTGCGCATCACGTACAGTATTTTTGTTGCGCGATAGAAGATCTTGATCCCATGTAACAACACGTGTGACATGCTGAATTTTCGTCTATAGAACTAACGGCACATAAAAATATTCAAGTTGTTTTAGCTAAAAATTCAACCGCTAATAGGAACCTGGTAAGTGGTAACCCACTAGACCGCTTTAGATCTTCTGTAACCCAAAATAATATGCTAAATTATGCGACTGGTGTGGTGTACGTAGAAACGCCAAGGTGCTCGACGTCAGAACACGGTAAATTGATATAATTTAGAGAACAGCCCGACTAGCTGGGAACGAGATCTTCTACGGCGCAGCACCGCCACTGTGCATGCTGCGCAGGAAATCTGAATCTTTGATTTGCATCGAGATTCGTGCAAGCTAAATTTTATAATATCAGATCCCTCCTGAATCAAATCTGAGCCGTCCGTAGCTTACAGTGCAAGAAATCTGAGTCGTTCGTCGGTGCTGCGCGATAGAAGATAAGCTTCCCGCCTAGCAGAGTAGCAATCCAACACATATGGTGATGTTTTACTTCTCTTGGAAAAATATATCTTAAAGTTTCGTATGTGACATTTAAAAAAATAATAAATGTCGAGATTATGACTACATATTTCTATTTAAAAATATAATTTAAAAATAACTTGCGTAATATTATTATTATGAAAGAAAACATATCAAAATATTTTGTATTTTTGTAAAATTAATATTGATTCATCTATTTTCAATCAATTCAATAAATTTGAAAATACTATATAGTGAAATAGGTATTGGAAAAGAATAAATAATGCATGACATGACATATGACACTGACATAGTATTTTCAGTATCTATACTGCGATTCATGGCACAAATTTCTTTTACACATTCTAAAGGACAATCTGTTGCACGTAGCTCCCGCTTGTACGGAATCTGAAGAAAAATCGGATTACTTTGTATTCTTTGTATGTAATATTTTTCTCTATTTCTGTAAGAAGTTTCCACAACTCGAAACCGTAACCTCTTGGTTACAAAAAGCGACAGTTTTATCACTGCGTCAAGGCTTCCCTTCTTTCTCCTACACCTGCTAAAAAATATACATTACATCTAGAGTATTGATAAAACCCCCAGGGGTATACCCGACCCCTGTAAAACCCGTGCCCGACCCCCACCCGACCCGTACCCGTGGCATACCCGTGCCCGACCCGTGGTTAACGGACCCACGGGTTTGAGGCGGGACGGGATGCCCCTTTAACCTTCGGACCCGTAACAAACCCGACCCTTTGAACCCGTGACCCGACCCGTGCCCGACCCGTGCCCGACCCGTACCCGACCCGTGTAAACCCGACCCGACCCCCTAAAACCGTGGGACCCGACCCGTGCAAAACCCCCGGTTTTAAGGGAGGGAGCCTGTTTTGGAAAAAAAAAGGGGGGGCCGGTTCTAATTTGAATTAAAGTTGCATTGTGCACCTATATAGGCTATATGCCTATTTGAGAGTTGAACCCGTGCACCTATATGGCTAATTGGCTATTTGATTAAACAGGGGGGAGGGGGGTCCGGTACTCCAGTTATAAATTCGATAATTTTTATATAAGCTAAAAAAAATTGAATTAAAGCATAGACATGATTTGACAAAAAATAGATTTATGTCATTTCATATTAAAAAATATTAAAATTTTCAGAAAATTTCAAAAAATTCAAATTTCAAATTTAAAATTTTCAAATTCACCATACTTCTCTATAAATACCACCCTCCACTCTCACTTATTTCACACATTCATCTCTCATTCTCTCTTTCAAATTCTCAATACTCACTACTCAATTCTCAATTTACTTTCATAATTTTAATATATAAGTTATAACTTCTAAGTTTATAATAATACATTTAGATTTATTATTTAGGTTTAAATATTGAAATTATTAATTTATATTTATTCGGGACGGTGTAAAAAAGGAACGCAATTTCAATATTTCATCATCCATCTTCCGTGCAAAGGTGCGTTTAAATTCTAAGTTACAATTTATATTTAATTCTCCAATTTATATCTTTATGGTATATTTATGTTACAATTTTATTCTTTTTAATTCACATTTAATTCACTCTTAATTTTTTTATTTTTAAATTCTAACTCACACTTTACTTCACATACAATTTTTAATTCACATTATTATTTTTTAATAACATCTAAGTTACATTCCTTATTTTCAATTTCAAATTACTTTATGTTAAATTTCAAATGAATCAACTTTTACATTTTAAAAATTCGAATTTATTACAAAATATTAAATTTATGATTAAATTTTCATTCTCCAATTTTTTATTCGCAAATTTTTTTTCAATTTTTCACTCTATTTTTTGCAAATATTTATTAGATGGTTTTTTTTCAATTTTAGATATGGCATCTCCATCAAATACTAACAATTCGGTTGATGAAACGATACGAAGGATGAGTGTTGAGCTATTCGGTGAGGACATTGCTCCAACACAATATGCAAACATGAACCCTCTAACACATCCACAATTTTATCAACCACAACCACAATTCTATCCACCTCCACGACATGCAAACCTCCCATTATACCCTCAACACCCTTACCTAGCGACTCAAGCCCCTTCGTTCATACCATCAACAACTCCTATTGAAACAGAAAATGTCCCTCCACCATCCTCCGTCGATGAAAGTCTTCCCCCATCATCGCAGCCATCATCAAATCCATCACCAGAAATCCAAGAAGTACAAGTGGATCCGAAGCAGAAAAAAAGGAAAACCACCACGCCTAAATATGATGCACCGTGGTGGCGTTTCTATGAAACAACTCATGATGCCGACGGTACTGTTCAGACTCTTAGGTGCAAGGTAAAAAATTGTAAAGGTTTTTTCGTTTACAAAAAATCTAGTGGTATGAATTCATTTAAAAAACATGTTGAAAGGCACGAACTAAAAGGAGATGAACCACAAGAACAACCTGATCAACAGTTAGTCCAAACTACCATTAACAATGACGGTACAAGGACCTTGGCAAAGTATGATGAGAAACGAATGTTAAGTGAAATTGCTAGGTATATTGCTCATAAAGAGCAACCAATTAGGATGGGTTGTTGTCCTAGTTTTGCAAGATTAATAGTAAAGGGCGCTGGTCAAGTATTATACAAGAAATTTCACCACCGAAAAATAGTGGCAGAAATAAAGAAACAATATTTAGAACGAAAAAATGAATTGTTAGCCACTTTTGCTTATGCCAACTATAATGTATCTATCACATCTGATTGTTGGTCCGCGGGTAAGGGTGGTTTAGGATATTTTTGTGTTACTGCACATTATATTGATGACAATTGGATTTTGCAGAAACGAGTTTTATGTTTTCGTAACCTTGATTTTCCGCACACTGCACAAATTCTTTACCAAACCATAATTAACGTTTTTCATGAATTTAATTTAAAAAGAGATTTACAAAACAAGATTTTTTCAATTTCTTTTGACAATGCTAGCAACAATATTAAATCTATTGATTACTTTATAGGTGCATTAAATCCCATAATGAATGGAAAATTTTTTCATCAAAAATGTGCATGTCATATTTTAAATCTCACCGTTAAAGCGGGTTTGAAAACTGAAGGTATTAAAAAATTAATTTTTAGATTCAAAGATGGTCTTCATCATATTTTTTCAAATAATGTCAGAATACAAAATTTTCATGCATTATGTCAACGTCTGGGTTTGAGTAATTTGATAGTTCCATGGGACGTGGATACCCGTTGGAACTCCACGTATAGATTGTTCAAACATTGTTTACCATATAAAAACGCAATAAATGAAATGTTGCGCAACTCAACTGAGGGGATACAACTGATATTCACCGAGAGAGAATGGGACCAACTGGAAAAATTGACAAACTTTCTACAAGTTTTTTTCAAAGCAACCGTCAAACTTTCATGCTCGTATACACCATCCGCGCACGAGTTGCTTCACCATCTATATTGCATTAGCAAGGTACGTAATCTGTAACAATCTATATTGCTTCACCATCTAACAATCATCAGCTCTATCCATATCTTATTCTCTTAGTTTTTTTTTCCAACTCGCTAAGGTCTATCGTCAGCTTGAAGATATAGAAGGGCTAGACCACAATTTAACTCCAATCGTCGAGGCAATGAGAGAGAAGTTTCTCAAGTATTGGGAAGAAATACCTCCTATCACTATTATAGCAAACTGTTTGCATCCGGCCTTCAAGAAGAAGTACACAGTACGATTGATTCAGAGGTACAACCAGAATCTGCAGTTACCATATCATATGGTGGAAGCCGAAGTGACTGCTTTATTGGACGGGATGTTCGACATTTACAATACACGACATATCTCAAGGATGACTTCTGCGCCAACTCAACCATCAAGGTATGAATGCAATAAATTTAGTAGTTTTGAACACTAAATATGTTTAGTAATTTTGAGCACTCAATATTTTGTTAATTACAAAAATAGAAGGACCAGTTCTTTTGGATTGCTCAGCGAGCTACGGGATGAAGAACCTCAAATGGTAAACACTAACGAACTGTTGAGTTACTGTTTGGGAAGCCTTGAAGATGATGAGATCGACATCCTAGACTGGTGGAAGCGACATTCTGGCGCGTATCCAGTTTTGGCAGCGATGGCTCGCGATGTTTTTGCAGTGCCCGTGTCAACTGTACCATCCGAGTCATGTTTCAGTTCCGCTGGTAGAATTTTGACCGACAAACGCACCAAATTAGGTGCAACACGATTCGAGCAACTTGTATGCTTAAAAGATTGGATTGATGCCGAAGTGCGTAATCAATATGATCCTACACCTCAAGAAGTCGAAACTCAAGAAAGTAGTATTATGCCTAGAAGCCCTATTGTCGGCGACGATGATGAGCCGTTGTGCATTGAGGACGACGAGTTGTGGTATCTGAGCAATGAATTCATGCGTGCTATGTAGTAAGTTTTTAATTGTAATTATATTTTTATTTTTTACAACATTTTTTCCAAACGATACTAACCAAAAAAAAAAGTTAGAACTCCGCCTATGTTGTCTTATTAACATAGCCGGTCCCAAGCCCGGAATAAAGGAGGAGGGTAACTTTAAAATTTTCAAACACTTCTAAAAATATTTCAAAATTTTTAATTTCGAAATTTTTTATTTTACTGATTTTTTAATTTCGAATTTTTTAATATTGTTTTACTTTTAATGCTATTTTACCGATTGTCTAAGTTAAAAACTTATTTTACTTGTAAAAATATTTTAAATTTTTTAATTTCGAATTTTTTATTTTATCTGATTTTTTAATTTCAATTTTTTTAAATATTAAAAAATATTTCTGAATTTCTGTATTTTTGTTAATTTTTTGGTTTTTTTCAAATTTTTTTGAGGCATTTGTCATTTTGAAAGTTTGAAAAATTCAAAAAAAAAAATTCAAGGGTCGGACCCGCCCCCCACAAACCCGTGACCGCCCCGCCCCTAGACCCGACCCGACCCGACCCTTACCCTTGAGACCCGTGGGGGTCTAACACGGGGCGGGTTGCCCCCTCGGATTTTAGACCCGTGCAAACCCGACCCGTGAGACCCCTCCGACCCGTGGACCCCCGACCCGTCTTACCCTTGAACCCGTGGACCCTTACCCTTACCCGACCCGACCCGACCCTTGATCAATACACTAATTACATCCAAACACATGCCGAGAGAGATTGTGAGTGCCAAGTTTTCAGGACAGAGTTAGAATTTTAATATGAGGTGGGCAAAACTGAACATCACCAATAAAATCATTCTAATAATAAATAAAGAATTTGTTTTTCTTGAAATTACTAGAATTTGGGCTAACATTTATTAATATTTTGTTTATTTTTATATATTTAATATTTGTTTTTTATATAGAGAAAACATTTGATCCTTATAACTCATGAAAGATTCTTTGAACTAAAATAGAGAATATTTTAACCAGATCATACTGGAATGAGCTTTCAAAAAAATTTAATTATATTTATCGCAAAGTACTTTGAAAATTTGTCTTGAGAATTTGAAAGAAAACACTAACTAATATATCTTATTAAGAAATTCGAAAATTCCTAAAAACAATATTTAAAAGGCAAGAGGTGGTGGATCGTCTAGGTGTTTCGCGGTCGACTTGCTAAATCAAAATCGATTGAAGAGAAATATGTTCAACATTGATGTGAATTATCTTGCTAATAAAATATCTCTAGATTGTGACTACTTTGGTTGCAAGCGCACAATCTAATCGGATAGTGCTTGGAGTGTCGAATCCACAAGGACAACTTAGTTTACTAATTCTTCAACCATTTACTAGTCTAGGCGATTTAATTGGATCGGAGTTTTTAAACTAAAGGCTTAAAAGAAAGGTTCTATGTTTAATAAACAAGATTTGAATTGCAAGACAAGTTTAAGGCTTTCGAGTTATCATTTTCCTCTTTCACCTATTCTACTCGGAATACAAACAACATTTATTTTATGTGAGGGTATTATATCCAATTTAGATATTAAATCTAATTTCTTGAATTTAACATCATATTTGAATTATTTCGAGTGCCTCCTATTGGAATACTACTTTTAACAATTTAGATTATATAAACGTATGCAATCAATTTAATACCTAAAATTCACACGTCTTTCATCGGTACTTGGTGCAAATCTACGACTTAAATTAATTAAACCCCTAAATCATGGCCTAACATTTCAGTACCGACTTGAATTTAGATTATTTTTAAGGTTCGGGTTTTAATCTCTAACTTTTCAATTATAGAATTGAAACCTCATATTTCATAAATTAAATTACGAAATTAAGATATTTACTAGAAATAAATCATCACAAAATAAATCCATTAGAACAATCCGAGTAAAATAAAATAAAAGAGTTTGAATTACATTCCTGCCAAAGCTCAGCCGACCATGATAGAAAAGAGAAGAGAAATGAGTGAAAAAATCATACCAAACGAGAAAGAAACAATAAAAGCACTAAACCGAGAATTTTGTTCGATCTCTCCTCCAATCTTCTCTTCTAGGCCTTGATCAATTCTTCCCATGTTCTCTCTCTTTTTCCAACTCTCTTTCAGTCAAATTATGGATAAATTGAAGCATAGCCCTCCTTATGATCAGATTTGGGGCTTATTAAAGTAAAATCTGAATTCAAATCAAATTGTGCCCAAAGACACCAAAAACGTTTAAGTAGCAGAAATACACTGCATAAAATAGTATTGCAGCCCGCAACGGGTCAGTGACGACCCGCCAGAACTCAGATCTCACCCCTTGTCCCTTGCGCCCCGCAGCAGGGCTATTGCGTCCCTGCCTGGCGCCCTTGTGCCCCTCAGCATGGTTGTTGTGACTATTGCGCAGTACTTCATAGTTTTGTCATAATTTTTTCATGAGAACTCTGATTTACGTAATTCAAAATACGTTGTGAAGCTAAGAACAAGCTCTACATACTTGATTTATAATATTTGGTATCTCATTCTTGATTCCTATATAAGAACTCATAAAAAGTAGGAAAGTTTCTCAAACTCGTACAAACATAGGCAAATCATAATTAAAACTTACAAATTTTGGTCAATTTCATAAGATAAATCCAAGGTTTTGTATATATGAATATACTTATCAAACTTCTCCAAGCTTAGTCTTTCTTGTTTTCATGCAATTATGAGCTTACGAGAATTGGACTGGTTCTTGGAAAATTAACCGAACTTATCTAAGCATTTTATTCACAACAGTAAACTGGGTAAACTTGTGACTCAATGAAAAATGAAAGACAATTAGTTGTAATTTAGTTCTAAATCTGATGATTCAATTTCTGAATTTGATTGGAATATTTCTCGGTAGTCTAATTCACCTCACATACACGATTTTTTTAAGAAAGAAACAAAAAAATAAAAATAAAATAAAAGTCTAACCTATATGACATGCAAAATTTCATAGAAATTAACGACAAGTTGTGCATATTTCTACCAATTCTTTTGAAAATCATTCGAAAATATTAAACTATCTCTTTTCACACCAGTTCGATCTAATTAAAATCCATCCCACGACTATGCTTCCGTTTTCCACTTTATCTTATGATATTTTAAAAACTCTAGAATTGCCTGAAAAGATGTGAAATCCCGAATCTCGCTCAGGAAGAAAGTTCTCACTTGAAAATACGCTCGTGAGGCTATCTCGTGCCGTATTTGGTACATCTGCATGTGGACAATTGTCCTAGCACTTTTGAGGCTTAAAATCACTCATTATTTTCCAAGTGTGTCTGGTATATAATTAATTATATATTTTTTATTATTTCTTTTATTTATTATTTATTATATATATGTTTCTATATTTTTAATATATATCCTTGTTCCAATATAGGTCAAGGTAGGATCCGCTAACTAAAATACACCTATTCTGCAATTAGTCATCTTAATTTTTATTTGGGTTTCTAATTTTTTTAAATAATATGGGTAATGCAATCATTTATTTCCTTAGTGTGGGTACTCATTTTTTGTCGTTATGGATTATTGACAATAGTTAATAATTTCGAATGTTTTACAAACAGAAGTAAGTAGAATTATGCTCAATTTTATCATTAGATTTCTACGAATTTTGTAGATAAAGGTGAAGAAAAGTAAAGAAAATTGCTTTTAAGTAAACATGCAACTAAGTTTAAAATGTAAGAAAATAAAATATTGTTTTTGTCTGTGTCATGAGGCTATACTACAAAATCACCAATATGATTGTCAAACTTTTTTCGATAGGTCTAAAATTTGGTTTCAACAAGTCACAGGCTAATTCATATCTAAACAATTCTACATTAAATTAATTAACTCTACTCCTAAGATACATATCCATCTAAATACCCCCCCAGCTTGAACATTTACAGCGACCTCGCTGCAATGACTAAACAAAGAAAAGTAAATAGAGGAAATATGGAGAAACTAACAAAGTGAAACAGTGGTGGTTCGTGTTTCCTCCCATCAAGTGTTGGGTTTACCGTCGCGAGCTCGACCATTCTTGATGCTTCGGTCCATCTTTACTTTCGGTGAGGGAAATGCTTGTTTTACCTTCAACTGACTCTCCTAGATCTTTGAGTGCGAGTCGCTGCCCATCCGCCTCGAATGAACCCGTACACTTGCTTAGTTTGTTCATCACATCAATTGTAAACTCTGCTTCACATCCATTCAACAAATTTACACTGCAAGTTGTCCTTCTTCCACTTTCGACTTGTGCTCTGGTGAACTCCATCCATCATCGTCCTTGCTCTTTTTCCTCGTCGCATTGGTTGCATCGATCCTACAAACAACATAATCATTAGAGTGTAATGAGATTAATTTTTCAACATAAAACACAACTTGTTCATCTCCAATCTGTAGTGTGAGTTTATTATTTTTCATATTGATCGTAGCTCCTGCCATAGCAAGGAATGGTTGATCTAAAACAATTGACAATTGAGGATCTTCATCCATCTCAATCACTATGAAGTCACAAGGAATAAAGAACTTTTTGGTTCTGACCTGTATATCATATACCATACCTGGTTTCCTTGTTAATTTATAGGCAAGTTGCAATGAAATATTTATGGACTTAAGGTTGTCAATATCCAATTTGTCATAAACCATCCTAGGCGTAAGATTAATGCATGCTCCAGTTTCACTCAAGGCGTTTCTAAATTTGGTACTTCCTATCAAACATGGTATCATGAACTTACCAGAGTCACCTAATTTCGGATGTAGTTTACTAACAAGTAGCTCACTACACTCCTTGGTCAATCATACAATTTCATTCTCACTTACCCTCCTCTTATTAGTGAGTATTTCTTTCATAAACTTGGAATAAGAGCATACTTGATAAATCAACTCGGTAAATGGCATGTTCATGTACAACTTTTCCAGAATTTCTACGAATTTACAAAATTTATTCTCATTTTTCCTTTGTACTAGTCTTTCGGGAAAAGGTGCATACCTGAGCAGAGATATGTATCACGGTACCTCTGTGTTTACCTTTTCGAGAGAGTTGTTTGGTTGTTTCATTGAGGCTTTGTCCTCTGATGTGGAGATTGGATCTTTGTTGACATCTTCGAGCACCATCACTGTCTCGTGCTCACGACTATCTAGAATTGAGATCGAATTCACATGCTCCTTTCGGGTTGGGTCTGACTTCGGAGGAACATGACTGCTTGGCGCGAAGATTGAGCAGCTTGTTGTGTTAGCTGATTCTAGAGTAGTTTGCTTTAAGTGGCTAGCATCTCGAATATTGCATTTATTTCATTGTACATTTTGTCTTGATTGACATACTGCGAATGTTAGGCATTAAACTTTCATAAAAAAATTGGAGAAGATACCATTTTTCATTGCCATATGGGGGAGAGGCGAATCAACTCCTGAAAGCTACCTCATGCATCGCTCATGGTCTCGTCGTCATGTTGCCTGGAGTTGTTGATTTGAGAGTGCAAAGCAGCAACCTTTGAAGGTGGAAAGAATCGTTGAGTAACGATTTGAATTGCACCAACATATTTATAATTCACACGTCTCTCATGGGTACTTGGTGCAAACCTACGACTTAAATTGATTAAACCCCTAAATCCTTGCCTAACCTTTCAGTATTGATTTGAATTTACATTATTCCAAAGGTTCAAGTTTTAATTTCTAACTTTTCAATTAAAGAATTGAACTCCTTAGATTTCATAAATTCGATTACGAAATTATGACATTTACTAGAAATAAATCATCACAAAATAAATCCATCAAAACAGATCCGAGTAAAATAAAATAAAAGAATTTCGAATTACATTCCCAAGCCTCACCAAGACCATGGCAGAAAAGAGAAAAGAAATGAGTGAAAAAATCATACCAAACGAGAAAGAAACAATAAAAGTACTAAACCGAGAATCTTGTCTGATCTCTCCTCCAATCTTCTCTTCTAGGCCTTGATCAATTCTTAACATGTTCTCTCTCTTTTTTCCAACTCTCTTTCATTCAAATTTTAGATAAAATGAAGCATAGCCCGCCTTCTGTTTAGATTTGCGGCTTATTTAAATAAAATTTGAATTCAAGATCAAATTATGCCCAAGAGACATAAAAACACCCAAAAACGTGTAAGTAGCAGAAAATATGATGTACAAAATAGTGATGCGGCCCGCAAAGGGTCAGTTGCGACCCACCAGAACCCAGATCTAACCCTGGCGCCCGCAACATGGCTGTTGTGACTCAGTACTTCGTGTTTTCGCCATAATTTCATCTTCCGAACTCTAATTTACACAATCCAAAAACTGTTGCAAAGCTAAGAACAAGCTCTACATACTTGGCTTATCATATTTGGCATCTCATTCTTGATTCCTGCATGAAAATTCACAAGAAGTATGAATGTTTCTCGAACTCGTACATAACATAGGCAAATCATAATTAAACTTATGAATTTTGGTCAATTTCTTAGATTTTTATATATGAAAGACACTTATCAAACATCGTTTGAGATGGTATCCGCATATCCAGCGGAGGCATTCTGATGCATCGGTACGTAGTGAAGTTTTAAGTTGCGTTGAAAACACGAGATGAAGCAGGAATCGACCGAAATTAACATGGTATGAAGCTGTAAAAAATGACTTAAAAAGCCATGGAATGTCTCCAAAGAGTTTGCATCAGATAAGAATGCATGAAAGTCAGCGGTCCACATACCAAAATCGTGACAGACTATTTTAGAAGTGGTATAGTTGTACGTCTTTAGTCAAGAATTAACGATGTAGGACGCTAGTCTATGATTTGTAAAATAATGTATTATTATTATTATCATCATCATCATCATCATCATCATCATCATCATCATTATATTTCTATTTTTATCACTATTTTATTATTTATTATATTATTATTGATTTTCATTTCATATTGGATTTTATTTCTAACCTACTTCAATTTATTTGGAATAAAGACTTTATTGTTGTTGTCGTAATATTATTTTATTCGAATATAAATATTTCCTTCTATTACTTTTAAACATTTTCGAATTTTAGTATAAATCTTTTAAATGTTAGTATAAACTATTTGTACATCCATCCAGAATCCTTTAGGACGCCGAAATGAGGTGCAATTGTCCCAATTCATTTCTATAATTATAAAACAGTTAGGAAAAATAAAAGCTGAAGTTTCTGTTCGGTACGACTAAAACACCTCGCGTTGCCAACCAAATTACATACTAATATTTTTAGAACGACCGAGTCCAGTCGTTTCTGAAAAGATTTGGAACCCATTTGGGTTAAGCTGCTTTCCGAGACCACATGTAAATACCAAATACCGCTCATTGACTTGTCGCTAGAACCACATCCATGGCGCAGTAAATAATCAATCTCTTGAGCACTTTAACTGCTATGATATTTGATTTTAAACCTCTACTCATATTGAAAACTTGCCAATGACTCATTTTCTTCAAGATTCAGATGTTAACATCTCAATATTCAACATTAAAAGTAGCTTATTTAGCTAGATTAAATATCAATAGAAAGCTAAGGTGTTTGCCATTGCAACACAAACTTTGTCATAAACACGATATTAGTACTCTAAACCACAATGCTACCTCAATATAAATCCTAGTCTATACTACAATGATCCAACTATCCATGAATAGCACATTCTGTCTAGTACAAGCATAAGCAAACACCAGATGTTAGTCCCTACATTATACTATGCTTAAGCCCCTTTACTATTCTGAAACTCTCCGTCTTCCGTTGATACAGAATTTTAGTTATTGTCGTCACCTCCATCTGCACAATACGAAAAAATGAAGTCCATCAGTAAAGTAATAGTATTTTTTTCCTGTTTCATGCAAATGACACCCATTGACATGAGATTTTATTTGCAAATACTGCTGGCATCTATTATTTCATTTGCAGTACCATGTCTCATATATAAATAATAAGAATAAAAAAAAAGCATCATAATGCCTGTCGGTATTTGGGTTGACATGCAGCATAATCCACAAAAAGTGAAAGAACAAACAAGAAATTAATATGCTTTTCGAAAAATAGTCATGTTTCATCAGCTTAATCTTACAAAGAAGTTTAGTGGCAAGTGTGCATACCTTGATCAGATTCTTTGCCTTCGTTACCATCATTATCTTTACCCTCATCCCCGCCATGCTCTCCATCTCCATCTCCATCGTCATCATCGCCGTTGAGATGACCTTTTTCCAGATCAACATCATCATCATCATCACTGTCATCATCATCCTCATCATCGTCATCTGAAGATGATTCCATCTTTGGTGGTTTTGGAGGAGGGATATAGCTGAATGCAGAGCTCCTCCTACGAGAACTAGTGATGATGTTGCTCGTGTCAATCCCCTCAAGTTCCTTCGCTCTCTCCTTCCTCCTTTTTACCTCTTTTATCTCTGCCAGTGTACATAACAAATCACAAACAATGCTATCAGCCACTAGAACACAATAGTAATACAATTGACAAAAAAAAAGTAGAAACAAAATACTAATAGAAATTAGAAACAAAAAACATTGTCATTTTCTTATATCTAGACCTGCTATACATTATATTTCAGGAAAAGTGCTCCAGCAAGCCACAGAGAAAAAGCAGAAACCAAAATGACAAGTGATGCAGATGATGATGATAGTGATTGGTGTGTTTATTATACTATCACCACGCACACACAAAATAAAAAAAATAAAAAAAGAAAGATAAAAGAACAAGGGCTAGATATAGATTGAAAAGGAATAAAATCAGTACAAACTACCAAGCCTACAGATGGCCAAGTACCAGTATTCTGAGGACTGAGGAGCATACCTAATATCATCCAGAAGCTCGTACTCGAGTATTATGAACTTCTGATGAACAATGAAATATGAAAATACCTTTTTCAGAAGGATTAGCAGAGAGGCCTTCTTTTTCAAGTATTTCTTCAAGCTCCTTTATCAATAGAGCCTCCCGCCTGTCCTCAGGTGCCTGTTTAGTTCTCCTGTAAACTGCTGGAGGAATACTGAAGCATGCAAATGAAAATAACCACATCAATAATCATCATGGTTCAATATTCTACAAAAAGAATCTTAAGAGAATACAATTTTTAATCACCTGGCCCCACAAGATTTGATGATGGATTTCAGATGCTCCACTTTCTTCCCATACACCTGAGCTGGTTTTTCCTTTTTCTTCTGTCATGTTCGGAATATTTCAAGTCAGCTAAAAGCAAACTTTCACCCACAACCTTTTTTTATTTTACAAAAATTAAAAGAGATGAGTAAGAGGCTTGACTGAATTTGTGAAACTTGAGAGACTCGATAGACCAATTAAAGAGTCTATCATGCTGCCAGTAGATTACTCGATGACAAAATGTGTTGTATTGGGTTCAATTCCATAAATAAGGGGATCTATAGCTTTATCTGTTTACACCATGTTTCATTAAAAATTAAATCAACTCCTTACATAGGAAAAGAAATTACCTCTGCACCCTCTTCTTCATCTGATGAACCAGGCACATTTTTGTCAGAAGAATTGCCCCCTTCTTCTTCATCAGAGTTATCTTCCCTATCTTTCTTTGGAACTTTTTTGCTCTTTGAAACAGTAGACTTCTTCTTTTCTTCTACCGAATTCTTCTGAATAGCTGAGTTCTTAGTGCTCGCTTTTGCTTTTGCTTGTGCTTTTACTTTGGATACAGCTTGTTTTCTCCTCTTTGGTTTATCCTCCTCAGAATGTTCTTCCTCTTTGATTGCATTATCAGATGAGTCAGATTCCTCACGGGTTCTTTTCAAACCTACGGGTTTTTGTGCTTTTTCAACCTTCTTAGAAACCTTATTGGGCATCTTCTGCACACCATTTTCCGACTTATCATTCTCAAGCGATGCCATAACCTGAATAAGGCCGCTCAAACATAACATACAACAAGGGTCAGCTAGATGAGCCGATATGAAAAAGAAAATTACTGAAAAAGAAAAAAGCAAAATAATATATATACACCATGATTAATAGAATTTGCAGAACAGTATACGACTAACAAAAGCACTAACATGTGTTCATAGAATAAAAATAAATAGATAACAAACTTTATTTTTCAATCCCATTTGCGGTTAACTCATGGTATGAGAGATCGTTTTCCAACACAGCCTATCAATCCAAATTTTCCTATATAAACAACAGAATCCCTTGCACACTTACAAGGACGACATATATCACCTAATACTCTCTTCACTATATATGAAGATAATCAAATTTCTGCCCTCACCGCCCACCACCCACCGAAAAGATAATACAGTACTTCAGAAAAAGATAAAAGAGAAAGCTTTGTGGATAGCCTATATTTACTGCATTACAGGATATTTAAGGGTTTCAAGGAATAGATATTACTTAAAAAGAACCAACGATTACCTTATCCAGTTCTTCCTTGATAAAAGCTTTGTGTACATCCAAAGTTTTCACAGGAAGGTTGAGATCTTCCTCCAACAATCGGCGCACCTTCATAAAGGTTATAGTCCTGAAAATTCAATTAAAATTAGAAATGGTCAATCTTTACAATTCAATAACAAAAAAATGCAAATGACAAATCTAGGCCTGAATAGTGCTGGGCAAGGAGCAGAAGTCTCTTCATTGATTGTTCCATGTTTGATCCAGTATAGCAGTGAAGAGGAAATATCATAGAATAAAGTTTCTCAAGATTCAAATAGACAAGATATGGACATATCCATAGAAACTTAACTTTTTAATAAGGAAGAAACTCTAATTTGCCTTGTTATCAGGAAGGGGAAAGTAAGAGACTGGACTTTGCCTTATTTTTTTATTCTACTTTATCCACTGCACGTTGCATTACATTACATGATTGGGGTTTCGTTGGAGGATAGCTGCTTCTTTTTGCTTTAATCTCATAATTCTACCTGCTTTAGGCAAATGACAAAATTCATTGCTAAACAATGTGATTTGCTGGTATATAGTTTACATGACTACATCTTTTTGTAACTGTCTTCAGTCTAAAGGAGGTTAGATTACAATTGACAACATCCAGTAAATGTATCTGAGATATCATCATATTAAGCAATTAAAGAATTTGGCTAAAACCCTAAACCCTAAATTATCAATTAATAACCGACCAAAACCTTCATTCAGATAGCTTGCCACAGTTGACCAACCTAAACCCTTATCTGGACGGTGCAATAGAAAATATAAATCAGCCAACTACGCCCTAATTTAACTGCCTAATAATAACAAAATATATTCTTTGCACCAGTGTTAGGGGCTCCATCAAACCTCTATTATTCAGAACCAAACAAGCTAAAAAACAACCAAAATAAAAAAACTAAAAAACAACCAAAAAGAAAAAGTATGTTTCAGCTGGTGAAACAGGAAGTGGAACTGGAAAGTAACATACTCTTGATGCTGTTTGAAGAAAGATGCTCTTTCCTTGAGTGCCTCTTTGATCGTGTCCTTGCTAACACCATTTCCCTCATTTATAATTTCAGTGCCTGATGCTTGTGTTTCATCAAAACTTGATCCACCGGTGTTCTCTAGTTCTGATGTATTTCGAGTCTCCTCTGGTTCGTCTGTGGTTGATTTTTCAGCTTTTGTTTTAGAGCTTCCAGGAGGTTCTGGAGCTTTCTCACCACCATCACCACTAAGACACTGCTTTATGATATGATATCAAATTCAGCAGTCAGCACAATTGAAAACAAACAGAAAAGAGAAATTACCTGGCCCCTGATAATATGAAGTAAAATAGTTATTTTCCAAACCTTACAAAATATACACTGTAGTGTGGGATCACCAACAGAATCTATGAACCAGGACTATGATATAAGCTAACAAAGTTGGCACGGTTATGATTCTAACTTTGCATGGAGCCTATATAAGAACTATATGGTTTAGTGGATATTCTATCTATTCTATTAAAATATTTCTGACCACCAGAAGGCTTAAAAGATTAGCCAATACAAGTGATAAGATAAATGTCAAGTAGCGCCTAAGTGAGATAAAGGCCAAGGTCAAATGAAATGAACTATGTAAATATGTCTAAGGCATAAACTAATTCTAAAACATCTTTGCATACCTCTTCCAAACAACGTTTTATAAATTTCTTATGCGCATCAAGCGATAACCGCTTCATGCATAAATCTTGTTCAATCGCTCTTCTAGCGCCTTCAAAGGTCAATGAACTGCATGCACAATAGTAAAATGAATATGATTTATATATTAATCAAATCAGCAAATCATCAGTAAATCTTTTCAGCATTCTAATTGTGTGAAGATTACGTCAATAAAAAAGCTTTAGAGAAAATAAACATGACATGATTAGCTAATAAAATGATGCCAAAATGCAGAAAATTTATTCATTCAAACTTCAAATGCCAAAAGTTATAATAGTCAAGGAGCACTGTAATAGAGTTGTAAACATGTTGTACCGTATTGATCATGAAAAAACACACGACGTGTTGGTCATGTGACATCTCCTGATGTGTCCAACAACAACAAAACTTTTAGTTCCAAACAAGTTTGGGTAGGCTAGAGATGCACCATGAGAATGGATGAATTCTCACATGACGTGTAGATGAGCCAAAAATTTTGTATAGTCGACACATCACACCTAAGTGTGTGCATGTGTATAACACAACATGTGTAGACACATTGTTCCGTGAAGGCATGTCACATTTCAACACGGTTAATCACGCTTAGACATGTATAGCCAAGTTTAGTCATAGCTGGACACATTTGTTCCCGTTAGGAACATTTAATTTTTAGAATTATTTTGTTCATTGAAAAAACAACATAGAAATGTATGAACTTGTGAGCAAAATTGCAAAAAAAGCAAAAAATGTAGAAGTGAACAAAACATGTCGGGCAACTTTTTCTTGGTAGAAAATATATTTTAAATTTAGTCCAGATTGTAAATGAATAAAATTCCCTTTTTGGTCCTCCAACGTTTGCAACAAAAAATACAAATTGATCCATCAGCTTTAATTTTCATCAATTTAGTCATCGAGCTTTTCAAAAAAGGATCAAATATTAGCTAACTTTTTAAAATGGTAAGATGATCCCTGAACTTTAATTGCATAAATGTCGTCCAAAAAAACTTTGGGATGGTGGGAAAAAGTTGGGAGAAAATATATTTTAAAAAGAAAATACTACAAAATAAGTTTTGTAGCTATATTTTTCGAAGAAAAAAATTCCAAGGGTGAGTTTTAGCATAGTTATGCAATTACTTTTGTGTCAGAGGCATATGTTTATAATATTTAAATAAAAAATGAAGTGTTATATGTACATTTCTAAAAAAGTTTCAGAGGGCAACTGCCCTACGTTTGTGGCATAGCGGCTCGCCATTGAATGAGGCATCACAATTTTGGATGGGATTGGTTTGAAGTTTGAACCAACTAATTTTGTTCTTTTTAAGAAATTTTATGGATTAATTTGGATCATTTTAAAAAGTTCAAGAACTAATTTGGCGCAAAGGGTTTAGGGACCAATTTGGTTTTTTAGTTAAAGTTCAAGGAATACTTCAGTTTTTTCTTTCAAAATGCAAATGAGAGTTTGAGGACTAGATTTTAGTTAAGTTTTGTGGAGGAGAAGTATATTAGTACCTATCTTCAAGAATAAAGGAGATATTCAAAGTTGTACTAATTACAGAAGAATCAAGCTTATATAATGAAGCTTTGGGAGAGAGTGATTAAGCATTGTTTAAAAAAGATGACAAGCGTTAAGAAAAATCAATTTGATTTTATGCCGACGATCAACTATGGAGGCGATTTTTTTGACAAGACAACTGATGGAGAGATATAAAGAGCAGAAGAAAGATTTACATATGATATATTCATCGACTTGGAGAAAGTGTATGACAAAGTGCCGAGGAAGGTCATGTGGTGGGCACTTGAAAAGAAGAAAATCCCAACAAAGTACGTTTGTGACTAGTGTGATAACATGTGACGACAAAACTAATGATTTTCCCATTAAGATAGGATTACATCAAGGGTCAGTCTTGAGCCCCTATATTTTTGTCCTAATGGTTGATGAGATCACGACAGATATACAAGACTATATTCCTTGGTGCATCTTCTTTGCAAACGATGTGGCCCTAATTGACGAAAGTAAGATAGGAGTGAGTAGAATTAGAATTGTGCAGGAAGACTTTAGAACTACAAGATTTTAAACATAATAGAACTAAGATCGAGTATATGAAGTCTGAATTTAGTGGCGTTATATAAAAAGATGGAGATGTCAGTTTAGATGGACAAGTAGTGCCTTGAAGAAACACCTTCCGATTTTTGGGATCAATGCTACATAATGATAACGAGATTGATGAAGATGTTAGTCATAGAATAAGAACGGATTGGATAAAATAGCGACGAGCATCTGGCATCCTATGCGACAAGAAGGTCCCATAAAGGTTGTAAGAGAAATTCTATAGGACGGCAACCAGACCCGCAATGCTGTATGGAGCAGAATGTTGGACTACTAAAGGGCAACACATACAAAAGATGAGTGTGCCAGAGATGCGCATATTACGGTGGATATGTGGGCATACAAGAAGGGATCGCATTAGAAATGACAATATATGTGACAAAGTCGAGATTGCACTGATTGAAGAGAAACTTATTCAACATAATTTGAGATGGTATGGACATAGCTGAAGGCCTTCTGATGCACCGATATGTAGTGGAGTTTTAAGCCGCGTCGAAAACACAAGAAGAGGTAGGGGTCGAACAAAATTGACATGGGATGAAACTGTAAAAAAAAACTTAAAGACATGGAATGTCCCACAGAGTTAACGTCAGATAGGAGTGCATAGAAGTCAACGATCCATGTACCAAAGTCGTGACAAACTAAATTTAAAAGTAGTGTTATAGTTGTACGACTTTAGTCTAGGATTAACGACGTAAAGTGCTAATCTAAACTTATAATTGGTAGAATAATGTATTATTATTATTAGCATTAACTCTGCATGTGTTGTTTCAACATAGCCGATCCCAAACCCGAAAAAGGAGGGTTGTGATAGGCGTGGCAAGCCAACATAAAAAATGATAGCTACTCCCATGAAAATGAAATCCAATAGACTTTCGTTGGAACGTAATCCTCTTAGCTATTATTATTAACATTACTATTATCATTTCTGTACTTATATTTTTACTACTATTTTACTATTTATATTGATTTTTCATTTCAAATTGGGTTTCATTTTTAGCCTACCTCAATTTATTTGAGAATAAAGGTTGTTGTTGTTGTATTGTTGATTGAATTGATTAAAAGAATACCTAAATGGGTCTATATGTCCATGCGTCTGGCGTCTCACACGTGCATGCCATTAGTTTCGCACGGGGGTGAGGGCAACCCGTCTCTAAAAAATTTCATGTTATATATGAATTATCTAGTGCAATTCAAGAAAATATTCTATAAAAGTACTCTTCTTTGTGCTTCCATGAAAGAATTTACTCTGAATATAAATATTTTTTGTTTAGTGGGATTAATGATCTATGTGATTATTTCAATATCAAGAATATATATTTTATTCAAGAAAACAAAGATCTAGGCTCCAAAATAATCACATTCAAAATTGGAAAAATACTAATAGAAAATAACATATATAAAAGTAATAAGCCTTTCAATTCTTTCCATTTTGTAATAATATACAATTAATATTTGCTTACACTTCTCGATAATTGTTTCAAAATTAAGAATTGACTTTCATTGCATATATTTCTTTGTACAATTTTTTCTATAATAAACTTGGTCTCCTAATTTTATTTTCATATTAGAAAATAATGCATTATTTCACTAAGACAAAACACATTCAGGCCCCACCTCCCTTAATTGATGATAGCTTAATATCTATTATTTTTGTTAGATATATTTTGTTTTATATTATTATATTATACTTGTATGGTATCATTTGTCTATTAAACCAATATTCTTAAATCTTAACTATGTACATAATTGATTGTCAAATATTAGTTCTTCAACCATTGATTTTAATTACAAAACTATTGATAATTATTTTTGTCGACCCCTTGTCATTAAATCCATCATTGATCCGTCTTTGTATGTTGTAATGTGTCGATACCATTTGCATGACTTGCCAATTTTAGTTGAAAAGGGCTAAGTTTCGCAACACATGAGACCTACCACGTGAGAGGCATGCATGTCGTGTTGTGCCTTGATTAGTCATGACGTGTCATGTGCCATTTTGAGAATACTCAGAGCATCTACATTGGAGCAATTCAATTTAATTGCTAAACAATCACCTTATCACTTTTAGCAATTAAAGAGATTATAAATTGCTAACACTCTATCCTAACAATCATATGCATTGAGTAAAAAGAATTGAGAAAAAAAAATTGGTCCAATTATTTCGACATCATGTCAATTAAGCAATGATTGCTTAATAAACAAATTTGCTAAATAAGCAATAGACATGCAACCCAACAATTACAAAAGCAATTGACACGTCAGCATAAGCAATTACCAATGTAGATGCTCTAAGAACAGACTTTAGAGTTGGCCTTTTTTTAAGAATACATTGAAGGGCTAAACAAAGGGTTATTGATTTTCCCCCTAATTGTTGCTATATCTCATGAGATCGCAATCCAAATGAGAAAACTGAA
>CAXKVX010001922.1:0-62912 GCA_964058865.1 Eleocharis quinqueflora | reverse complement strand
GCAGACGAGCCAATTTCATGAGGAAGGCCCCCCAACTGGCACTGGCACAAGAAGACCAGCATGCAACCCCAGAACAAGAAGAGCGACTTGCAACATCATTGACAACAAATGCTGTCACGCAAAATCTGTGTGATCTCATCCCACTTGAACAACACTCTGCATTTCAGATAATTCAAACATTGTTGACCTCACTCATGGCTAAGATTTTTGCTCCGATCATATCCTCTCAGAACCTCCTGCAGAATTACTCTTCACAAGCAACGTATTTCACGACACACAACACTTTGGGTGCAGCTCAGTACGGGCGGTCACAGACTGATCAAACGGTGGACATGCCATATCGATATGGTGCAAATGTGCAGAAGAAACTGCTCATTGCCTTTCCAAGCTGAGAAGCAGCACAACAGACTGAAGCGCAGACGGAAGGAAATCAACTAACATTTTCTCTCCAAGCCCATCAGGCAAGCAAAGATAAAAGAGATCATGCATTACCAACCTCACTCTCCAAAGGGGCCCAAGATCATCTCACGGGGCCTAGTGCACATGAAGGCCCAACAAGAAATGAATCGCATCCTTCAAGTTCGCCCCACACCAACTTTGGCACAGGCCGCATCGCAGCTAAGCCCAAATATTCTTCTCCAAATCCTACCAAGGCTTTCTACACCAACAAGCCCAACCCACTCTCAAGTCTCAACATAGCAGCTCTAGATCAATTGTTCGCGAGCCATGTTGTACTCAGAATGATGCCTTCTATGGGCCATGCTTTATGTTATTAGACCCAAGCGATGAACATGCATGAATAGTTACAACTCAAAAAATGTCATATAACCAGGTGAAACGCAATGTCTAGTTCCCCGCTGACACTCACACTGCTACCCACCAGCAGGAGGAACACCATGTCTTTACTTAGCTCTACAACACATATTTTATCTCTGCCACCAACGATAGTGACAACTCCTTCAGCAGGGAGGAAAGCACGGAATTAGTATTGCCACACCTACTAGCACAACTTGTGGAAGACATCATGGCACATAAATTCAAGGTACGTGAAGCACCAACCAATCCGGGCAGAAATCGAGTCAACAACCATGATTATGACAGCTCCAATTATGAGGGAGCGACACCACGTGCTAGCAACACTCCAACATGCAGCCAACACATTGCGGCAAGAGGGGAATCCTTAACTGCCGCCACCAGCTCAGCCACAAGAGGCAAGAGGAACCCGACGACATAATTTCCTTTTGATGTCACTGCTCAGGAGGAGCCACTCAACAAACAACATGTATGCACTATTCTTCAAGCATCAGGACTTCGCATCACAGAAGCGGTTAAAGCACAAGTTGACTCTGTTGACAAGCATGACCCACCAAGAGAGAGAGAGTACACCAGTCAATCACTCCACCTCGCTCAAGGAGGTTATGGTGCAGGGAGTTAAGTACTATCTCTTAAACGAGAAATGAGTTGTAGTTTTGGTGGATTTTCTTTTGTGTGATATTCAGTAATGATTGTTATGTTGTTCTTTATTTCTCTTTGTAGTTTTAAGATCATTGTGTGGAAGTTGCAAAACTGTTCTCATGTACCTTTTGTAATGGTTCTGTTTTGCAAAGTGCTTTGGGATGTAGTACTAGTAAGACTAGAAGTGCTTTTAAGCAATCTCTGTATTGCCTAAGTTCATTTTAAGTTAGTTATGAATCAGCCAAAAATAAAATTGTTAGTTTTCTCCTGGAACGTGAGGGGTCTCAATGACCCCAACAGGAGAACCGATGTGAAGGCGTTTATCAAATGACATAGATCAGATGTGGTGTGTATTCAAGAGACAAAAATGGCGAATGTTGACCAGTTTATGATAAAACAAATAGTGGGAAATATTTTGATGAATATGTCGTGTTGCATGCGGTGGGAATGGCGGGCGGAATAATCCTAGCATGGTCTTTAAATACATTTTAAAAACTAGCTTCCTCAGTAAGACTTTACATTATATGGAGGATCTCGTGATGAAGCAAGACAACTCTAGATCTAGGTTTACTAGAGTATACACACCATGTAGAGGAGAGAGAGAGAATTCTTTCAAGAATTACAAGTCAACAAGTCGGATCAGCAAGTACCTTGGATGCCAATGGGAGACTTCAACCAAACCATAAATGTGGCAGACAAACCTCATGAAAGAAGAGGACCAAATGCGACGATCAACCACCTGGTGCACAATATGGGCCTCATGCACATTCCTCTACATGGCAGAAACTTAACCTATTGTAGAGACACATACAACCCAGTGTTTGCGCGTCTCGACATATTTCTGGTGAATAATGCCTAGAATGCAAAATTTCCAATCCTATTGCAGACCCCACTACATTATTGTCTCTGACCACTGTTCGATTGCATGCACTTACCAGTCTAGGAAGAGAGGATTTCACTCAACTGGTAACAGACACAAGGTAGTCACCTCCTAAGGCCACTGACCCTACACTGTTGGGGGAAAAATTGACTCTGCTAAGGAAGACAATCAAGCACTAGAACAAGGAACGGGTGGGAAACCTAAAGGTGCAATCTAATGTTTGCTTGTTAGTTCTTCTATGGATTGATCAAAGACACGAACATAGACATCTCACGCATTTCGAAAAGCTGACCAAAAACCTCATCAAGGAGAGACTACATATAATCCAACATCATGGAGAAACAATGTGGAGACAGAGAGCGAAAAGACAGAGTATTCAAGAAAGCAACAAGAATACAAGATATTTCCAAGCAGTTGCATCAACTCAAAAAAGGAAGAACCGGATTCAAACGATACATAACAACAACACACATGTCAGAGATGAAAGATCAAATGCCAAAGCTTTCTTAACATATTTCTGCCAGCAGATGGGTACAAGATTGCAGCAGGTAATTATACTGCTATACACCTTGTGTTCATATAGATGATCAGGGTGCTCTGACTTGGATCAGGAATCCAGCAGGTAATTATACTGTAAATTCTGCATACAAATTTCTCTCGCAAGCCTCTATACCTCGGACAATGTTGTCAAACATATGGCGCATCAAGGCTCCTCCCTGAGTCTAGATTTTCAAATGACAGATAAAACAAGCTTACCACGATTGACAACCTAATCAGAAGAGGATGGACGATATCAAACTTTTGTCATTTGTACAAAGCAGCATCTGAGACAGCAGATCATATTTTTGGTTTCTGTCAATATGCTTTAGAGACTACATTATACATTAAAGATGTGTTAGCCTCCTCGGATCCACAAACTTACATAGGTATGCAGCTGCATAACCTACTGATGCAACACTTGCAATTGCAGTGGACCAAATTGCAAATAGTAACAAATTTTATATTGTATAGACTATTTTCAGGAAAAGAGCAAAGTGTGTGCTCCGTGATAAGGGAGATTTTCTCATGAAATTTCGTCAGTGATTTCTCATTTAAATGTCGGTATATCATGATTTTAAGATGATGGGAAGACTTCGACGCAACAAAGAGAACAAGAGGCTACTAGCACATGCCTTTGTTTTTTATTTAGTTTTCTTTGTTATATGAGTCATATGGATTTCAATCACGACTCTGTAAATAACACTATACATCAATGAGCGAAATTTGAGGGCATTTTTTTCTTAAAAAACATTGAGTTACTACATTAATTTATCATATCAAATGACCATATTGTAAAATGACATGTGAGCCACATTTGTCAAAGTCAAACTGTCTTGATCTGACCATACCGATCTAACCCAAACCAAACAAGACAAGATTTACTCGATATACGCTTTAGTCTAAGAGAGAACAAAATCTCACTCATACATGTAATTTGTACGACTTTCCCCATCCAACTCCTCAGACTGATCTGATTTGAACTTTTAAAAAAAATCAAAACTAATATGAACACGACTCGAGACCCGAACATGACCAAAAGTTGAACAATCTGATCTAACATGTGATCCAACCGCAATTTCTTCTCCATGGCAAGATCCATCCACCTACTTACCATGGCGATCAGACATGATGCGAGCATTGGCTGTCATATAGATATGAAAGTACGATTATAGGAATTGATAGAACATGTAGTTTTCTTTTTTTTGTTCACTACACATGTAATTAAATAATGTAACATCATTTATTTTTAATGAAAAATTCTAAGCTAAACCTACTTTCTTCAAAAAAAAAAATCATGTGATCCAACAATCCGAAGTTAAATGGACTTGATTTGACCCGTTTGAGTGTCACCTCAACCTTTAATCATATAGATTATCAAGTATTTGTGAAATGCATAAAATTATTATTTAAATCATGGAATGGTCCATATGTAAAAAAAATCAACATGTTTGAAGCCGATTCAGTTGTTACAAATTTATAAATTTAGAGGCTAAAATTATAAGTTTAAAGGTTGAGAATCAAATGATAAAATTACTGAAATTGAAGGATCCGTGTGTAATTTACTGTAAATTATACATAAAATATGATATTTTTAGGGGTGTCACTTTATCACCTGAGGTCTAAATCCAATCTAATCCGAGTCAAACTCTATCTAGTGTATTGGTAAGACACAAGACCTCTCTAAAGAATGTCTAGGTTTCAAGCTCCAATAGAAACTATTTTAGGGGGGCGGGGGTTCAAGTTTATTTTCTGAGTGTGTGTTGTAAGACTACGGACAATGAATAAAAAAATCCAACCTAATCCGTGAAAAAAATGAGCGAGATATGTATCTCGATTTTTTACATGTCTCCAGTCGGTTCTACCTGTATAATTGTGTTTTGTTGAGGTTAATTTGAAAATTTTCATTTAATTAATACTTTATTTTCTTAGTTAATATTAATAATATAATAATTGAGATTAAGTTGTATAAGTAAATACAAATATAACTATTAAATTTGTTAATCATGATAGTATGTTTCACAGGACAAATCAAATCGATCTGTTATCTGATTGGATCACGTCAACTCATTACTCGATAGGGTCGCATCAATATGTGACCCCATCGGGTCGGGTTAGGATAAAAAATTTGATCTATTTGAATCGAACCGGATCGAACCCGAATAACAAAGAAATAACAAATTAATACAACCCAATCCAAACCCGACCCTGAGCATTACATATCTAGATATGATAGTAAGGATTGGATTAAAAATCAAACATGCCGCGTGATCAAAATCATACACAAGTTGCCATGAAACATTGATGCTCCTAACAGGGGCGGATTCATGATTCTCGCCAGAGGGTTCAAGATTTACGAGTTTTTTCAGGTGTTCGAAATGATGGTTATTCCTAGAAAAAAATTATATTGCATGGTCATTTATGCAAAAAAAATTTCAAATACATGGTTATTTTAAAAAAAAATAATATATACTGATATTTTTTAATTTTTTTTTCCAGACGAATTCAGCTGCACTCCTACAGCAACGTGGCTCCGCCACTGACTCCTAAAGATAGGGGGCTTCAAAATACTTCAGCCATATATGATAGCTTGCAATTAATAATATTGACAATTTAAAAGTAAAATTTGAATTTAATATTCGATTTTTTAAGTATGATCTATTTGATATATATCTATAAATATATATAAACTAAAAGAATGATTATATTTGATGTATGTTTTATCATACATCATGTTTCTGAAAATATCAGTGTGGCATGAGAATATTTAAAATTTGTAAGAAAATTTACGAAGCTATATATATGTTCAAAAATTAATACACATGTTCATTTCATCATTATGTGCATTGCATTGCATTGATTTCAATTAATCGGTTATCAACGTTGTCAAGCTTATAATAACATGTCATTGTATCATTGCATGCTATCCATAATTGAACTTCTCTAATCCTATATCAGATTCTCTCTCGGATCAAATTTACATCTACAGAGAAGAAAAACAAAACTAATGTTTGTTCAATATTGACTATATTGGATAAATCAGTTGATATGAACTATACATACCATAGATACGATTTGAAGATACAGATCACAGATACAAATAGGTTAAAAACTAAATATCATAACTTTATAATTCTGAGAACACCCTTTATCCTAAAAGTTAAGAATTTGCTTTCATTATTGGTTGATTATTTGATTATGTTTCAGAGTGGCTTAATATGTGTTAACAAGTTATGAAGAATTCATAACTTAGTCTTGGCATCTATCTACATAGCTATCCATCTTTTTATCTCTCTATCTGAATCGAATATCCTAAACAATGCTCCCCAACTTGAAAGATTCATTGTCAACCATTTATCTATAAAGAGAAAGATAGCGACCTTTTGGTTTAACAATATAACCGAACTACTAAAGTATGATCCCTTATCATTAATCCTTTATTGGTTATTTTTTTTTTTTTTTGGCTGGTTCTTGGTATCTTTATGTCTCAGCCACACGATGTAATTCTAATTTGTTCCTCTCTTTCGGTGTAACGCACGCACAAGATGAAGAAGAAGAATAAGCACAGTGGCCGAGCTTAAGCCGGTTTACAAGGATAGCTAACTGATCGTAGATCATTTCAATTACAGAGATGGCCATGAAAATTGTAGAGAGACGAGAGGCAGAGGGGACTATTTTTCGTATTGACTCATATATTTATACTAATTTTCTTAGTCCAATACAAATCGGTTCACACATGAATACTAATTTTTCAAATTGCAATGGCACCCCCGAGAAGCTCCACCACTGAAGAAGCGATCGGGATGGAACAGCCTCGGCTAAGTGGTGAGATTCGATACGTGTTTTGATCTCTTCCCTCTTGCTTTCTCTCTTGACTTCTATCGGTAACGATGACGACGGTAGTGTGTGAGGTATGCATGTATCTTCAACAGGTTGTAGAAAATATGTGCTTGGGAGAACCTTTGCGTGATGCAAACATGGATGAGCCTCTGTGGTGGGTGGTGGGGATATTGGTGTGGCCATTGCACGTGTGGTGAAAGGATGAGAAGAATTGACTCTCGAGGTTTTCTTTGGTTGCGGGTTTTCTCGTTAAACAAAAACCGGCTTGGTTTAACCTTCTTTTGTGTAATCTCATTTTATTGTAATTAGTGCACACAAGGTGTTCGATAATTTGTTTCGATGAAATTCTTTGTATTTATCGAGTTCCCAAAGAAAGTTGTTACAAAGATACTCGTGGTCGATACAACTTTACTAATTATTCATGTTAAATGAGTAAAATTTCAATTTATAACTTTATTATGTTACTTATTTCATATAATACTTAGTATTCAGATTAATATTTTTATAGTTCATGTTAGTATTATTTTCTTTGAGTGGGACTATAGTGATTGCGCAAGTATTGGTCTATCGTGCTATGATTGCATATCTCGAATTTCAAAGTGCAAATGACCGATTCGAGTCATTAAAAACATTGTCCATGCTAAATCTACTTTGAATCAAAATTCTCAATTTTTGCTATTTTATAAGATGAGTTAAAAATTTAATAAATTGGAGAGTTTTGTAATAGTTAGATTAATGCATTTTAACACGTCCGATAAGTACAAACAACATTTCAACTGTTCGGATCGATCGTCTGCACTTTAAAATTCGAGATACGTGATCGCAACCACCGTAATTTTACTCATTTTCTTTTATGAATATTTAGAGTAACAATACAAAATGAGTTGCATAATAAAATTATTGATCTGAATTATAAAATTGATATCGATGATAAGGTTGTCAACTTAAGTATCAATGACAAAATCTTTGTGATATTTTTTTTCATTAATTTTGACCACTACAGTCATAACCAAAACAAATTTCCAATGAAATTGAAAAATAAGTACGAAAATGAAGCGTAAAAAATAAAATAAAATAAAATAAAATTAGATTTAACGGCCATATACAAAAGCCACCACAAGTTACATTCACCGCATTATAATTCAAGTGAAGCAATGTATGAAAGGATACTTGCTTTCGACCTCTCCTTCTGTTTTGTATATATATTTAATGGATTCTTTGATTAGAATAGCTATATATCCAGTGGAGAAAGCACACAATAGCCAGCTCAAACCTTTATGAGACTACTTCCAAGAATAGCAACTCTTTTGAATAATTGGTACGGTGCAATACATTTCTGTACCAGCAGAAACTGGTACAACTTGCTAAAGAGATTCTACCTACTGGTGTATTGAGCTCAGTTGTCAATTATGACAAATATCAACAAAAGTAATGTTTAGATCTCTGTTTGTACCTATATATTCCTGGAACAAAGTTAAAAGATATCGGCATTTCGAATCAATCAATCCTTTAATACACATGACAGAAGCATCTTTAATTATTGCCAAACGAACCGCTGGGAATGAGGGAGGGGGCATGTGAATATGTGATGATGTAGAACTGGTAAAAAAAGGAGAGATTAAATCAGTCAAACAATCCTGTCAAAAACAAAGGATATTCTTATTTTGCATCTCTCTTTTTCTTTAGTAGATTGGATCAATGTTCACATGTGAACTAAAAGAGAAGAGAATCAGATAGAAAAGGGATATCAAAAGAAGAACTTACAATGTATATAAAGAGAGAAAAAAGAAGGTTCTCTAATCCAAAGTTTTAAAAGGGTAGAGATAAAAGTTCATGATTTCCATTTCTTTTTTTTTGGTATTTTCTTGGAAATGATAGAACTTCCGATTTTTTAGTTTATAACAGTGATTATTGTTGTCCCTATATTAGTTAATTATCTCAGTAAATCACTGTGCCAGAATGAACATATATAGACATACTCTACATATACCATTAGCAAAACATAATCTATAAATCGTATTTCACAACTCAAAGTGTAAAACATGCGTTGGAAAAATGATAAAAAATTGGTGAAGAAATCATAGGAGCCCATGCTACTGGGCTTCTAAAAAGAGCTTCTAATTCCACAAGAAAAAAAATCTATCTTTCGTACTTAATTTTGAAGCGAATTTGTACAAAAGCCCATAAAAAATTATTGTCTAGTTCAAGTGTTACCAACAGTAAAGACTTCAAAAGAGAGAGATTTTGAATCTTGAACCTATATGTATCAGAAATTTCGTATTTTATTCGACAGTTGAAAGTCGAGTTCTTGACTCTGGTTTTTTTTCTTTGAACTTTATTGAATCGTGTTTTGCTCGACAGTTGAAAGTCGAGTTCTTGACTCTGTTTTTTCTTTTAATTAACTTTGTTGAATCGTGTTTTGCTCGACAGTTGTAAATCGAGTTCTTGACTTTGCCTTTTTCTTTTAGCTTGTGAATACAATATTTTGCTCGATTGTTGAAAATCGAATTCGTTTTGTCTTTTTCCTATTGGATAATGTTTCGTAGATATCACATTTGATATCAAATATTGATATCGATTTTATTATGCACATTTAGTTGAGTTATAATGCACATTATTTGAATTATTATGCATGTTATATCATAACTATTTCAATACAAAAAATAACATGTATAACTATTTTACTACATAAAATAACATGCATAATAACTCAAATAATGTGCATGATAATTCAACTAAAGATGCATACTAAAATCAAAACATGTATAACTATTTCATTACAAAAAATAACATGCATAATAACTCAAATAATGTACATGATAAATCAACTAAAAATACATAATAAAATCGATATTAATAATTAATATCAAATATGATATCTACGTATCAGCTCCCTTTTCTATTTCTAACAACTACAACGCGCCTCGACTAATTATGCATACAAGAAGAAGCAGTCTATTCCATAAGTTATTTATATTACTCTTTTTCCTTTTTCAAAAGAAATTATATATTTTTTTCCTTTGGTAGTTGGCGGTCTGAAAAAGAAAAATTTAATATCAACAACTCGTGGAATAAGAATATACATATACAAAGAGCGGTACTATTGAAGACTTGTCAATACTAAAATCTATTTAGAGATCAATTTTTATTTTAAAATTATTTTTACTATTTTATTGAATGAGAAATTTATTGATTCAGTGTTAAAAATCTCAAATTTAATGAAAATTTCACTCTTTCGATAAAATACTAAAAAATCTAAAATGTGAAAATTTGTGTTCTTTTGTATGGACAATATTGTTCAATGGTTAAGATAAATATTTTGCACTTTGAAATCGAGAAATGTGGATTTTGCAAAAAAAATCTTGTCTAAATTTAATAAGAAATATCCAGGTTGCACGAGAAAAAATCATCCACAAATGTAACAAGATATCTAAATCCAGACACAAATTCAACAAGACACAGACCCCATACATCAGAATGAACCAAGGAAAAGGATTATCAGACCGACTAACAATTCTAGGTGGGTGGGAAGCACGCACATGCTTTCTCTGGATACAAGACTCACAAACTAATTCTGAATAGACTAAAATTCAGGTCGAATCTTCTTCAAAACCTTAAGAGAAGGATGTCCTAACTGAGAATGAACCTCCTTAGCAGTGACATTACTCAAGTACGCCATCAGTTGAGGTGAGCTCGCCATGCAGTACAGACCATTGTCCTTATATGCAGTGTCAATCACCATGTTCGTATCCAGTTCCTGAAAGGTGCATTTAGTTGGAGTGAAGGTAACTGAGTAATATAAAAATGTTTTGTTATTTTGCCTACAGACATAAGATTTTAAGAAAAAAATGGGACATATAGAACAGATGATAATGACATATTTTGGAAATTTTCGGTGGATCCAATCTCTTCAATATTACGAGTTGAGACGTTAGCTATTTGAGCAGGTAGTTGTGAAGTGGTGATAAGTCCTGATAGTATACTTTTGTTTCCAGTCATGTGATCAGTAGCACAAGAGTCAATAATCCAGGATGGTTTTGATGCTATAAAACAGTTGGAACTCATACCTAAGTAGGCTATAGTAGCATTCGGAGTTTGTGGTTGAGAGATCATACCATCACGAGAAAAGCCCAACTACTCAAGTTGTTGAACCAATACAATATTTGAGTGCTCTTCAGGTGCCTAATTAATAGTGGCCACTATAGCGCGAGGTGGTGGATGTTGTGAGCCATTGGGGCGCTTTGGGCAATTCCACTTTGTGTGACACCACTCCTTGCAATAATGACACTGCACATTCTTATTAGATGTATTGAAATGGCCTTCATATCATTTTCCTCCTTTACCAGATGTTTGTCATGTACCCTTGCCCTTATAGGACCCGGCTACGAGAGTTGAGTTCTATGCCTGCAGTGTAGTGACATTACCCTCAGATAGGAACATGTCACGTAGGAAATGATATGTGTTTGCTAGAGTTGGCACAGTTGATTAACCTAAAAGAATTGGTCGTGCTGAGGAGTATTTGGAGGATATAACCCCGAGAAACGTGAGAGTATCAAACTAATGCCAGAACCGCTCATGAGTGGCTTGGTCCGAACAATAGAAATACAATTCTCTCATTTGATCAGACGTCTTTTTAAAGAAAGAAAAATACACAGTCAGACTGAAATCACTTTTTCACACCGGACATATGCTTGAGAGACAACATATATGTGGGGCATGCTTGCCTTTCCTGAGTAGGTAGCTTGAAGGTGGTCCCACATCTTCTTTATTGTTTTAAAGGTATGCACCACTGACAAAATTTCTGATTCAATTGTATTCCATAGAATCATACGAATGGCACTATCTTCGGTGATCCATATCTTAAGTTTGACAAATTCAGTTGGTGTAAATAATATGGATCGGTTTCAACAAATATGTACCATTGTTCCCAATTTGAGTCAAATAAATATACCGGTATTTTCAAACATTGTTTGAATTGAACTGCCATGAAAATAATTTCAAATAGAACATAAAATTGAGAAATAACCAGAATTATTGGGGACCGCAGATCTGGGCAGAAATAGATCTGGGCAAAACTTGACGAATTCGGACAGCGGAACGGGTCGGGCAGAACATATCGGGTATTCTTCGACGCTTCTCCTTGCAGCGAGAGACATAAACTCAACCGAGCGAGAGAGAGACACTTAGCAACAACGACGAAGACTGAGCGTCCCAATGTGTAGTGACGAGGTGCTTGTGGTGGTGCAGACGGTCTGATATTGTTGGCGACTAGTTCAGAGGCGATTCTACAGATCAGACTTCAGAGATGAAAAAAGACATGCCTATGACTCGTGTGTGCACCTGGCTGAGGTCTGGCGGTGGAGCAAAGTCAGATGTGTAGAGATGGTCGAAACCTAGGCACAAAGGCGGCGGTTGTGACAGACAAATGAAAACCTAAAGTTTGGCTCTGATACCATGAATTAATGTAAAGAGAGAGAGAGGAAATTTGATTTTCTGAATATCTTTCTTCACTAGTGTATTGTACATTATATAGAAACATTATTGAGCATAATAGAAAATTAATCTAACATAATCTATAACTAATTTACAACCTTATTACACAACTGTCATTCAATATTTAACACACACACACACACATATATATATAGAGAGATATAGGCTAATGTGCTTCATGGAGCACCAAACCGTCCGTGCTCCATGTTCGTTATCTCCAATTTGAAAATCCCAACGACCGATCTGAATCATTGAAGATGATCTACATATTGAAATCTACTTGGTGATTGAATTTTACATTTTTTTTTTTTGCTATTTTTTTTAAGAGTTACAGAAGTTGTAGATCAAACGGTTTCTGGACCAACAAAAATTGTGATTTTCCTACCTCTCTAAAATATAGCAAAAAAATCAAAAAAATGTAAAATTCAATCTCCAAATAGATTTCAATATGTAGATCACGTTCAACGGTCATTTGAATTTCCAAATTGTAGATACAATATGGAGCATGAGCGGTTTGATGCTCCATGGCATGAAGCATCCTAGTCTATCTCTCTCTCTCTCTATATATATATATATATATACACACACACACACACACGTACATACATACATACATACATACCTGATTTCTAAGCTTGAGAAATATAAACTTTGTATATTGTTTTCTCAGGTGCTCTCTCTGGAGAGAGAAGACTTGTAATTGCCATGAAAATTTTAAATCATTGGTGAATTTTCTATTTGTTATGATTTTGGAAAAGGTCATAACTAAGTTAGTTTTTGTTCGGCAAATGATTTAGTAGTCTAGTGATAGCTAATTAGAATGACTTTCATGAGATCATAAGTTCAAGTCTTCGTGAATACAAAGATGAACTGTCAAAAGACATTTAGTAATAGATGATGAGGTACGTGAATCTAAAAAAAAATCTCCGTTCTCTCCGGTTTACTCCCTACCACATGATCCAGTTATCTCTCTGTGGTCCCCACTGGTCTGCTGGTGCAAGGGACACTGTTTGTGTATGTGGGCCCCATTCGTCGGCATATTAATTTTGGATTCGATTGTGAGGTATGACTTCCCAGTCATGAAATCACCTCTGATCCAAATCCGATCGGTGGAGAATATATGCTCAAAAAACTTGACAATATATATATGTCACTTCTGTATTTTTCCTCTTTCTTAGAATGAATGTATATATCGTGACAATAGCTATCAAAATGTTAATGCAAATGATTACAAATGAGAAGATATAAAAAATCTAATAGAATACATTTAGTGCAATATTATGTTATTGCAAGTCCATTGGTTAGTTATTCAAGATAGGTCAAGATTGTGCAAGATAGTTCACCGGATATTTAAGATTTTGTTTCTCGGCCCAAGATTCAATTCAGGCCCAATCAAACGGCCCATCTGTTGATATATTGGTTTCATCCAACAGCAAATGCAGGATTCTTTGCAACGTTACACGGTATAGCATTGGTACACTAGTCTCCACCTTTGCAACATAGTCCTTCCTCTGCACCTGGGACCATGATGTCAGAATCACAGATGTACATCAACGTTGCTCCTCAGCCCTCTTCACTCATCTCCAGTTGGCTCCAGGGGCGGATCCATGCTTGCCCCCACCCTTGATTTTTTTTTCAAATAACCCTTATATAGTTATATATTATGCAATTTGGCAAAAAAATGAAAATAAAAATATGCCTCTACAATATGATTTTTAGTGAGAAGATTACAAAAATATACGTATGATTTAAATTTTGTCCCACTCCATAGAAATCCTACAGCTTGATCTTTTCTGACAAAATTTTTAGATTCGCCTCTAGTTAGCTCCTGTGATGTCTTTTGATATTCCGAGGTAGTGTTTTCAAAATCGTGCAACCATGATCAAACATGACACGAACAACACGAACGACAAGACACAGTTAAGACACGACATGTGACACGTGACATGCCGTGTTCCGTGTCGCATCTTAAGCGTGTCGTGTTTCATTTTCTACTGTAAGACGGACATGTTACGACACGGTTAAGAGATACTGCACGACATTAACAATTGCAATGGTTACTCCGCTAATTGGTTTTCTGACCTCCTCTAAAGAGTAAAGACAATGGAAGATGTGAATCACTTTCCCCCAAGTTTCTGAATTGTGGAAAGCGCTTGATATTTGTTCGATCTCACACAAAATTTGTAAACTGTGATGAATATTCACTGATGATATCTCAACAGGCAGCAACGTTGTGTGCAAGATCAAATTCACTGTGAGATGTGATGCAAAAAAAACATGTTAAAAAAGACAGTAATTGATCTAAACCTACCACTTTTGCTAGTTGTAACGGTTTATATTTGATTTTTCTAACAAAGTATTTCTTACAATATTTGTATCAAAAAAATTAAAGGGAGAAATTGTTCGGTGATATCAAAAAATAGAAAAATTATGGATTTATCATTCAAAATCAACTTCTCTTTTATTTGTTACTTTTATTTATCATTTTTTATTTTAAAAACAAAAATGTCGTTGTTGATCTCATTTCTTCTTGTACTTCTTCACTCGTGGGCCTCGCCCCTAATTCTCAACGACCATATCATCACTCCACGACACATCCCTCCTTCGTGAAGAATCAAGGGCAAGACCTACGATTGGAGAAGTAGAAGTAGAAAAGAGATTAACAAGGACATTTTTGTATTTAAAATAAAAATGGTAAATAGTGGGCAAGTGTTGTTTTTGGATGACAAATAAAGGAAAAGTTGAATCTGAGCGGCAAATCTACAATTTCCTCAGTTTTGAATGACACAAAACAAAATTTCCCAAAACTATAAAATGAATACTAGTGGTTTAACCACTATTCAATTCGTATCAGATTTGTTTGCACCTTTAATCTAGTGAAAAGACGTAAAAGGTTACTAGTATCGGGTCCGTACGTTATTACGAGTCTTATTTAATAAAATTGTTGTATTTAAATACAATCATATTTTCAAAAGAAATATAAGATCATTCTGCATTGATTGTTTAAAAAAAATTAATTCTAAACACAACATTTATTAGACATTAGTGAATAGAAGTATTATAATAACGAAGGATAATAACATAAACATAATTAAAGCAAATCTAATTATACACAACAAAAATCTTATTGACATTAAAATATTTTCTTTATAATTGCATAAGAAAGAGATTATCTGTGGCGATATTACATCACTCGAATATGTTGAAGAGCACAATTAGTAAGATTAAATCTTGATCAGCGTTCGATCATGACAAGATAATCTATGATTAATTTTTATTCTAAAATTTGATTAAATCAATCCTGATTTCGCCAGATTTGAGCATCCAAGATGCTTGATATATAACAGAAATATGTTTGAAATTCAAACAAAAAAATTCTTGTAAGTATTTAAATTAAGTTGAATGATTTTAATCTCAAACTTATCAGAATCAATCAATAATAATGATACCCAAATCCGCCTCGCTTCTTTATGCTCATCACATAACATAAAATTAATTCACATTTTTATCACAAATACATTCACATTTATTTATTTTAAAATAACTTTGACAGTTGTTAGATAACAGTTAGTTTTCCTTATTTGTTCTAGATAATGAGGTCAAACGTAGAAATATATATGTATACAATCAATCAATCAATTCTCATAATCTATTATTATTATTATTATTATTATTATTATAATAATATAATATATAGAGATACTAAGGCATGTGGTATGTTACCCCAGGTTTTGATATACTGTTTGGTACACCAGCATAGATCTGCAATGCCTACAAATTCTCCTTTTTCTAATAAAAAAGACAAGAAAACAACAAAGGACCACAACCTCTACATACTATATCAATCATACATTATACAATGCATGTATCATGTATCATGCCTACTCCAATTAAGTAGTGGATGGATTATGTTGCCATAGCAGGTACTGCTGTCATTATTTTCCTATCATTATTTCGTTGTCATTGAATCTGAGTCGCTGCCTTCAATTTGAGCGGCTGTGATTTGATTCTGAGGGTTCCATTATTTTGTAAGTCTCACCTGTCAGCCACTCAATGATAAAATCCTGCCATCGAAATGATGGCAACGGATCCGTTTCTCTGGTTCCACTAGATAGAGATCTCTTTAAAAGAAAGATCTAAATTTGTCCCCAGTAAGATTTGAGTTTCAGTTTGACCAACATTGACTTCAAATTTTAAATTTTTGGTTCGGAATTTCACAGTTTCATTACTGAATTTTTACTATTTATACAAGATATCCGGAAAAAAAAATATATTAACTCAACTGAATAACTCACATCTAATATTAGAATACAATATTCAAACCAGATAGCCCATCCCATCCGGACGCGAATCTGTTGTAGCGCAGTAGCGCGCTACAGCAGATGGACGATCTGAATCGTCAATTTCGCGATCGACCGTCAGCAATAGAAATCAGGAGTCTTTATACTTTGGCACGAATCATGATGCAATCAGCGAAAATCAGACGATTCAGATGCTGCACTACACCATCCCGCGCAGCACCAAACCAGATAGCTCATCCCATACCAAGAGTCTGACAAAAGGATACTTAAATAAAAGCTGCCACATAGTATAAATGAATTAAGTAATCATGTCAATTATTAATTTCTTGCTATGCCTAAATGGAGAAGAATTATAAATTATTTACTTGCTTACCTTGTTGGGAAAGTTAGAAGCTCATCAAAAGCACTTGTAGATATCTTATTTTGAAAGTATTAAAAGTAAATGACCAGATGCACTTGCCTCTAAATTTTTTTTCTTAAAATCTTTTTGTGTGCATGGGACCGTTTCCATTAAATAACAAAATAGGAACCCAGGCGCCATAGACTTGCACCTGGTTTTGCTACTTGTTTGCCTCATCTCCACACCGACTTTCTATTCGATAGAGTATTTCGGCTTACGAAATGATCAGCAGACGTGAAAATAACGCTGTAAAAAAATTGGTATTGTAGCAAATCGTTATGCGAGCTGGTTTCAATATTGTAACAATGGTGAGACTGCAGAGGGGCCAATTGATGCTGATCAGTTGAGGGAATGTGGATTTCCGCGCAACTTGAAGATAAGACAATATTGTTTTAGAGCATGTGTTAATTTTCTTTTTGAAAATTCTTGTAAATATAAAGAATAATGGTATGTATAAAATTATGTATTCATAAAAAATTTGAAAATTTTCAATGTTGAAAAGGTTGATTTATATTTTATGATTCATGATGTTTTTATTATGAGCATAGCGGTGCACATTACTTTTGTGATAAAAAAAAAAATCCGTATAAGTTTTGACCATTTGATCAAACAAGAAAAATGTAAAACAATTGCATTGGTTTTAACTTTGAAGAATATTTTCTAATGTAAAACTATGATGCTCATAGATATCAATGTTCTTAATTCAAAACTATCATAATGATTTTTAAATTTTGATTTATCATACTTAACAATTTCTTTATATTAAAATTGTGTAGGGAATAAAAAAATTATTTTTAGATTTTTATGTACGTATTTTGTTTTTTTAAATGACTAATTCATGCGTAAACATTGATTATTTATTATTATTTAAGAGCCACTTTAAAAATCGAAAATAAGTATTTATAAAACTCTAAAAATAGATTTTTTTTTGTTTCCTACAAGATTTTTACATAAAGAAATTATTAAGCATTATAAATCAAAATTTTAAAATGATTAACGATATTTTTATGTTAAGAGCACAAGAGGCATTAATGCTTTAGGAGCATAATTTTACTCTATTATTTTTTTGGACATATAGGTGTCTCCGAAACTCCTAACATCTATTACTAAATGTCTCCGAAACTACTTGGAAGCGTTAAAAGCAACTTAATCAATTGAAGAACCTGCGGTTGGTTTTGTTAAGCCAACTGAATCAAAAAGTGGTACTACGACCATAATTAAACAAAATAGCACTATAATCCAACTCTTGGTGAGACTTACTGAAAATTTGGAGGATTGTAAAGAAGCTATTAGAAGTATCAGGCAAGTCGTAGCTGATCAAACGTCAGCTGGGACGAGTGCTGATATAACTAATACCATTGGCGAGTTACAGAAGAATTTAAAGAAATTGAGTTTAGGTGAACCAATCCCTAAACCAAAGAAAAAGGAAGTACCATTCTACGTCTTCAAAGACCCACTAAAAATTTTTGAAGAAGAGAAAAGAAATTAAAATGAACAGAACACGTACTGAGACTGTGATGGAACCACGACCATCCATCTCAAATCGAGAACAACAAAGCCGTGATGAAAATCAAACTCCAACAATTGAGGATCAAATCCGAAATTATAGACGTAGCCAGAGACTATGACAAGAAATACAAAGAAGGTTACCCGGAAGGAGACAGATCGGGTACAACAGGAGTTTGGAGAGCCAACTAAATCCTGACGCAGAATTAAACATATCCTAGTTCAGAAGAGCACAGTCAGTACCAGCAGAGACACTTTACCAAGATGGCTGGACTGCTACTCAACATAGGGTATACCAACATTACTCTGACCAACGAATCCTCGTAACTGATGGACAACAGTTAGAATTACCATTTATTACCCAACAGAGTTACGAAGAGATACAGAGATCAGGATTTCAACATTTACACCTAGGACTAATAATGATAAGATTATATACTCTACATCGTAGAGAAGCAGGTGTAAGCGCTCTTGTAGTGGTGAGAGATACCCGGTGGGCAGACGATAGATCCATAATTGGAACAATGGAGATGGATTTAACTATCGGAACCCAACTAGCATACCTAGCACCTAATATGATGCTAAGTATAGCTGATTTTCTTAATCATATACAGTTGGTAGTTCAGACGCATGGGTATGAAAACTGGCAAGCTGGAGAGAGTAACATATTATTAACAAGATCATTAATAGGTAGACTATCTAATTCAAGTTATACCAGCTTTAGATATAATGTACAAAGAGTTTCTGATTACCTAACCAGTAGAGGTGTCCAAGCGATCCCTGAACAATCACATACCACAGAAGGATTAAGGGGATCAAGGTGGATTATTAGACCGCCGCGTGTAGCAGAAGTACAGCATCCACAAGATGCTATGATTCGCACAAGATCAAACAGAACAATTCTATTAAGATTCAAAAATTATGCAGCTACACAACCATCTCAAGGACCAACAGTTGGGACTAATGATGAAGAACAACTGTCAGAAGAAGAAACAACCTTAGTACTATTTGTAAACGTGTCCAATGATGAATTAGAAGATGAGAAAGATGATGACACGTACTGGGGAGCTATTCAGCTAACCGCCAGTTTGGCTGAAGTAGAAGAGGAACAAGATGGTCCTGTATGGGACCAAAGTGATGAAGAAAACGAAGAGAATTTCGTAAATCCTTTCGCGGAAGGTGGTTGGAAGAACAAGCCTTCTTTTGAAACCGAAACTGTATACGTTTTGGGACAAGAATCAGAATTTGATTATCCTATCCTGAAACAATTTCTTGAAAAACCCGTTGTCCAAAACACAGTTTTATCTTCATCGATAACATCAAATTATAATCTACCTCCCGAGCCAACGATGGGAAAAATAAATTACCCACCAGGTAGATTAAGGAATGATGATGAATCGTCAGAAAGTAGATTCATGCAAAGACCAAGAGGTTTACCCGGAGGAATCGGATCACACCAAAATGAGCAGTGGAACTTACCAACTGCTATGCAAAAGCAGGGTGTAATGCTAGTCTTGCCAGAATATATTGGCTTATACAATGATGTTATTTCAAGATGGAAATCGATAACGTTAAACCTAATAAGTGAAAGAAACTTCGATAATGATAATGCTAAAATATAATTCATCGAAAACTTATTAGGCTAAGTAGAAAAGAAAATCTGGATCCAATGGCGAATGGCCTTTGAGGCTGAATACTTAGCCTTAGAAGCAGTGGCAGATGATACGCAAAACATAATATCTCAGATTACAAGAGTATTAATTCTGGAAGATCCATATCAGGGAACTACTGATGAACAGGACAGAGCGTATCAGGATTTGGAAAGGCTATCCTGTGAACATGTGAAAGATCTATTCTTTTACATGAATGATTTTAAAATATTAGCGGCAAAATCAGGAAGAATATATATATCCCCCGAACTATCTGAAAAATTCTTTAGAAAGATGTCACCGCTAATTGGGAAAGAACTTGAACAAGCTTTTCAAAAGAAATTTCCAGGAAATACAGTTGGGGTAATCCCCAGAATTCATTTCTCTTATCAGTACCTAGCCGAGATGTGCAAAAAGGCTGCGTTACAAAGAAGCCTAAAGGACTTAACGATTTGTAACAAAATACCCATCCCAGGATATTAACAAAATAATAGAAAGAAATATGGGTTAAGAAAGGCTAGAAATTACAAAGGAAAACCTCATGATTCATATGTGAGGGTATTTAAACGAAAGCATGCAGAAAGAGTACGTAAATGCAAATGTTTTATCTGTGGAGAAGAATGACACTTTCCCAGAGAATGCAGGAATAAGAAAGGCAACATAGTAAGAGCCGCAGTAATGAACGATCTGGATTTACCAGATGATCTTGATGTCTCAGTGGATCTAAACGAGCTGGACAGTGATGTAATTTGCAGCCTGTCAGAAGGAGAAGCTGGCAACACAGAGTATCAGGTGCGAACTTGTTTAGAAGAATTACCTATGGAATCAAATCTGATGCTACAAATTACAGACTTCGGTTGGAGAAGCAAAGTCGAATTACCCGAAAAACAAGAATCCTATGAGCATAATTTTGAAGAAACAGAAGTTCAAAGGAGTTGTAGCTTCTGTAAATTAACAATAAAATCGAAATACGGTATATGGTGTAAAGAATGTAATCTCTCAGTCTGTTCATTATGCGCCCCATTCTATTTTGGAAAGCAGGTCAAACCAAAGACTTCTTTACAGTCAAGACCTTACAATAATAAAGATGCACTAATAAAGGAATTGACTAATTATATTGTGTATCTTGAGGGCGAAATTGAAAAATTAAAACAGACATTACAAGAGGAAAGAGAGAAAGATCTAATCAGAGACTTAACTAATGATTTTAAGAATCTCTCAACAAAAGAGGAAGATGAGATAGGAGAAGAAGATGAGATGAGAGATGAAGGAGTAAATGTTTTATTCGAAATTGATGAATCTTCCTATAAAGCAGGAACCTCTGAACCACACTCGGAGAAAAAAAGAATCTTTAACCGTCTTTACAACTTAATTGTCACATTTGAAATCCCTAATGTAAAACCTTTTGAAATAAGGGTAATTTTAGATACTGGTGCAACAAATTGTTCAATTGATCAACTAGCAGTACCAGAAGAAGCCCTGGAACCCAGTCCATACCCGGTACAAATAATAGGGGTTAACTCAACCCAGATAGCAAATAAGAAACTAAAGGGTGGCCAGATGACAATTGGTGAGAATAAATTCAGAATACCCTTACTTATAGTTTCCCCATGGGTATGAAAGATGGTATACAAATGTTAATAGGATGCAATTTCATCAGATCAATGTAAGGTGGACTAAGGATTGAAGGAAACACGATAACATTTTATAAGAATGTTACCGTTTTTCAAACATCTACTGAAACAGTAGCCCACTCTGTTGCAATTGAAGAATTAGGATTAGATGAAATAGAGTATATCACGATTCAAGATGCTCTATACCATCAGTCACTAATTACAAATCCAAAATTTGAAAAGAGATTTAGCAGCCTCTTAACTAGACTCAAAAATCAGGGATTTATTGGTAATGATCCTCTAATGCATTGGCAAAAGAATAATGTCGTATTTAAGCTCGATATTATAAATCCAGACTTAACCATAGAGGACAAATCATTGAAACACGTAACGCTTCTCATGAAAGAGCAATTCGATAAACATATAAAGGCGTTACTAGAAATTGGTGTTATCAGGCCAAGTACCAGCAAGCATAGAACAATGGTCTTTATTGTAAAATTATGGTACATCTATTGATCCAAAAACCGGTAAGGAAATAAAAGGAAAGGAGAGGATGGTCCTTAATTACCGAACTTTAAATGATAATACACACAAGGATCAATACAGTCGGCCTGGTATAAATACAATCCTTAAAAAGATCAGTAATAGCAGAATATTTTCCAAATTTGATCTTAAAAGTGGCTTTCACCAAGTAGCCATGAATCCTGAATCAATCCCTTGGACGACTTTTATCGTCCTAGGAGGATTATATTAATGGTTGGTTATGCCGTTTGTCTTGAAAAATGCCCTCGCAATATTTCAGAGAAAAATGGATAATTATTTTAGAGGAACAGAGGCATTCATTGCAGTGTACATTGACGATATTCTAGTATTCTCGGAAAACGAGGAGAAACATGCACAGCATCTAGAGGTGATGTTAGCTATTTGTGAAAAACACGGTTTAGTACTATCACCAACTAAGATTAAAAATCGCGGTACCAGAAATTGATTTTTTAGGAGCACAGATCAATAGAGGAAAAAATTAAGCTCCAACCACACATCATTAAAAAGATAGCTAACTTTGATATAGAACAACTTAAAGAGAAAAAGGGTCTAAGATCATGGCTTAGAATTTTGAATTATGCTAGATCCTACATTCCGAAATTGGGAATTTTGCTTGGTCCTCTTTACTCTAAAGTCAGTCCACATGGAGATAAAAGATTGAAAGCCTCAGATATAAATTTAATAAAACAAATTCAGAAACTGGTCCAGAATTTACCAGATCTGAGTTTTCCGCCAGAGGACGCATACATTATACTAGAAACAGACGGTGTTGCATGGAAGGATGGGGTGGAGTTTGCAAATGGAAACCGAAAAAGAATGACCCCAGATCAACCGAGAAAGTCTGTGCATATGCTAGTGGCAAGTTTGATGTTATAAAATCAACAATTAATGCAGAAATTCACGCTTGTATGGAAACGTTATCGGCCATGAAAATCCATTATTTGGACAAGTCGAAAATCACATTAAGAACAGATTGTTAGGCGATAATAAGTTTTTATAACAAGTCATCTAACAATAAACCCTCGCGCGTTCGATGGGTTAAGTTTGTTGATTTTGTGACAGGTACAGGAGTGCAGGTTAACTTTGAGCATATTGAAGGAAGACTCAACTCATTAGCAGATACCCTCTCGAGACTTACAACTGTTGCCCTCAATACACAATGTCTCACAGACCAGCAAGAGCTGATGCTCGGAAAATTGGGTCCAGTACTAGACGAGATGCACAACAAAGAGGAAAACAATGTGCCAGTCCCGAAGGAATTAACCCAATCCCTTCAAGAGAAAATCGAAAACATGTTCCCCTTATCAATGCAAACCAACTACACGCACAACAGTTCGAAGCCTACATCAGCAAACCAGGCCAGAACCTCGAAGAATGGCATGAGAACACACAGAGATTGTCCGACACCAAGAAAATGCACATGTGACACACCTTGGTGGACATTCAGCAATTGATTTCCATAATTGACAGGGAGGAGAAGTATTGTAAGCCTTACCAACGCAGTGACTGTATCCTAACTGATAATTACTGGATCTTAAAGAAACAGCTTGAAATGCTTAAAAAGATGGAAAAAGATTTTAAAGCTTTTCTTAATAATGTTGTAAAAATGTAAATTAAGGAAGCTGTGGTGAGTCCCAAAGTTTAGCAGAAGTTCATGAAAACTGCTGAATTTTGATAAAATTTTAAGGTTTAGTTTGGCAGGGTCCTACGGATAACTGCTGACTTTTTAGGTCTGGGTCGCTTAATTATGAGCATCTTTCTTTCTGTTTTGTTTTCTTGTGCAGATGGCGTGATAAAATAACCACTACTAAGTGTTTGTGAGTGCTTCTGTTAGGTGGATGGATTAGAGCCACCCACTTAGCATATAATTTATTTACTTTTTTATAGTGGACAGATGATAATGTCACTAAGCTTGGAATTGAGTGTGTAGTGCTTAATAATGAAATCACCTTTTATTTACTTTCGGTAGTGGGTTAGCTGAGATGCCCACTCATTTGTTTTCTTTATAAGACAGAGTTATGTGGAAATCCCTTTATTCACATGTCGATGGGGCCCAATGAGCACCCGATGTGATAATTGAGATTCCAAAATCCGAGTCTCTAGTTCTATATAAGAGCTTGTATTCAGAGTTGCAAAACAAGCTGAGAACCAGCAAGTTTTACTTCTCTTACTTGAGTATCAATAAACTTCCAATTTTTCAAATTTCTTCTTTCAAATTCACTATTCCGCACTTATCTTCTTACTATCCCGCGTTCTCAGTGGCCTGCGAAGTTTGAAGATTGATCCGTAAGGCACCAATCTGGTATTAGAGCTTGAAGTTTGGTTAGTATCTTTCATGGCTTTCTAAATTCTTTCATAATTTCTAGGAAAACAGGGATGAAACGGTCATAAAAAAACTGTTAAATTGAACCCGAAAAGCTAGAAGTTTGGGAGACGTGTACTTAGTATAGGCGATAAAAGAGGAAAAGTACCCAGAGGAGGAGAATAGTACCATTACATTCGTAATATTGAAAAGGCACTCAAATGAATGATTAGAAGGTTTAAATCCAACGGTGAAGAAGGGTCTAAAGCATATGGAACCTTGGCTTCATAAAGCACGATAGCTTATCTCCAATATATAACATAACATATATAATTATATTATCAAACAAATATAACTCAACAAAAACTTAATGTGTTGAAGTATTTTTTTTCTTGAACTATTCAATAATCACTGATGTATAATTTTTTTCCAAGTAAACCTCCTTATTTTATAGAAGTTAATATGAAATGAGACATCAGCTTTAATTACTGATAATAAAAAAAACACAAAAAGAAAAGTACAGCAAATGAGTTGATTTCAAACATCAGCTAAACCAAAGACTCCAAACAACTACTTGTTATCAGTCAAACAAGGCGGATTCAGAATTTTCGTCAGAAGAGTCAAGATATATAATTTTTTCAGTGAGACAAAATTAAACACATTTTTAAATATACATGATTATTTTACAAAAAAATATCAAATCGTATAAATACATAAAAAAATTCGCAATTTTTTTCCGCCCCTGATTACAAGCTGCTCCCAATCCACACTGAGCATCACCGGAAACACTTCCAAAAAGAAAAAACACACACAAAAAAAGTAAAAAACAAAGCCTACAACTCTACAAGCCAATATGCAGCACCAAAACATGAGTTTATTTTATAAATTTGACAAGTGAACTATTTATAAATTAAACAACGACCTACATTTTATCTTATTGGTGCGCACAAAAGTTGATTCCGTAGCTTGAATCATTATCTAATTGTCAAAAAGGAATGAACTTTTTTGGTTTAGAATCAATTTTAAATTGATCATAAAACTACTAAATACTAATACAAACAAGAGTTCATGTGATCATGTCACATAAGAAAATTTATACAGATGAAGGTCAGAGTAGAATATTAATGTACTGTTGTCACGTGAACCTTTATCGGCAATAAAAATGTTTCATTATAATATCAAGCCAAAAATTTGGGTATTCAAAAAGATAGGTAAACTGAATATTCTGACTTATTTGGATCGTTCAATTTATCGAGATCGGAGAAAAGAGATTTCTCAGAAAATGCATCAAAAGTTAAAGTGAATCACTTTTCACCGATCTCAATAAATTAAACGATTCAGATGGATCAAAATATCCAGTGTAACTATTTTTTGAAGTACCCGAGTTTTTGCCAAATATCAAACTTTGAAAGGCAGTTCTTTCCCAAAGTATTACGTTGCTCAGGTGCTTTTCCTATTCCTATGTAAACCATTTTTTTATATCATAAGATATCTTGAGTGTTAGGATTTGTAGATATGTTCCAATTTTATATAGCGCGCACACACTAAATAAATTGTTTCTTTTCTTGTTTTTGTTATTTTCTTTCTTTTATTTTTCATTCTGTTTTCTTCTTTTCTATTCTGTAATTAAATAAATTGTGTATTTGGATCACTCTCGTGATCGTTTTAATGAAACTTGAGAGCTAGATACAGGGGCGGAAAAAAATTCAAAATTGATTATGTAATTAGAAAAAAAATTGAAAAATAGATTTATAATTTGAATCTTCTTTAAAACATTCATAATTTTGAACCACCTGAAAAAAAAACCGAAATGTTGAATCACTCTGAAAAAATTTCTGGATCCGCCCCTGACTAGACCCCCCATTTTCCCCTCAAAAAAAATATAGCGCACACACACTAAACAGCTTAAAATAAAGTTGTACTTATTATATAAGTTTGTCTTATGATATATTTAAACTAAAAATTCAAAATTGTAGATATGTTTATCTTTGTTAGAAATATAATGTGCATTAAATTTGAACCAACTTAAAAGTTATTCACTCTTCTACCAAATAATTTTATATTCTTCAATTTGATTTAAATGATCTTTACGAAATATCAAAAAATGACATATAAATTATCAATCTAAATATTGAAGTACATTTGAAATGTTTTTCCAAATTTAATATTTTTTAAATGTATTATCAAGATTGTAAAAAATAACTCATGTCATGTGTTCCTCCTCTGATTTTTTTTCTTTTTTTTAATTATCAAAATTAAGATTTCAAAATCTAAAATCAACATATGTCATGATATGGGGTGATGAATGCGAACCAAAATCACAAAACAAAAATCCAACTAGGAATGTCAAGAGGGCGAAAAAGGACGCGAAATTCGGCCGTTTCGTTTTCGTTTCACTCGTCCACGAAAAAATTCGTTAACGTTTTGTTTTGCAAAAAAACATTAAATTTCGTGATAAATACACTGGAACGAAGGGAAAAAAAATTTCGTTTCATTACTGACACGAAAGGAAAAAATTATTTTGTTAACCGTTTTATCCAGACGAAATGAAACGGTTAAACAAAAAATTTCGTACCGTTGACAGCCCTAAATCCAGCTCTAAGCCAGTTGAAAAGTGTATACATAATCTGAACATAGTACAAATAATGCTGAAATGAGAAAAGTATACTACATCAGAATATATACCAGATAGAGCTTGGTAATATATGCTTGATATATACACAGCAATGTCAATTATTATATTTGTGTAAAAACATATTTAGGAAACACAGTATTTGTATTGCTGCCTAATTAATAGCATTGGAACCAATGCAATTTATTACTGGTACAGGTACAACAATGAGTTCAGTTTGGAAATTTAATTTGGTTACACTAATCATAAATGGTCTCCATGACATAACAGAAATTATAAAAAAAAATATTAAATCACATAATAACAAAGAAAGAACAGGCAATATGAAATGAAAATATTGGCTAAGGATTAAGTCCTTGTCAATTAGTTGAATAATGCATGGGGCATTAGTCATAGTCATAGGCTCATAGGCCTAATTGTTTCCCAATGGCCATTGCACCTAAAATAAAGGGATCCGAATCTGCTGCTCGTATTTGAGACGAGCAGGGGCTCGATCCGATCGTCACGAATCGATCGACTGTCACGGACGATTGTGATTTGATTTAGAGAGCAGATGTTTTGCCCGTTGAATGTGTTTTAAACGATCCAGATCGAAACAAGCAGAAAAAAAGAAAGAATTATACAAACAGCAGATTTGATTCCAAAATAAAGAGCATCTTAGACAGCTGCCTCTAAGACCCACAACCAGCTAACAAGAAATGACTTCCAAAAGGAACAAAGATGCTCACTGTTGACTGATTAGTTACTATTTGAGGTATTTATTTACTTCAAAGTGGAATTGTTGGAGACAGCTTGAAAAGGCAAAAGGGATACTAGCCTATATCACGTTCAAATGGTTCAATGTCTCTAGACTACCTCTGTATACACTGATTACAAACAGATTTTTTTTTAATATTAGAAATATAATAAATAAATTATAAATAGAAATAAAGAGTGACGAGGAAGCTCGAAAAATAGAAAAGAACGAAGTTGTCAACTCAGATTCTTTGAAAGAGTGCTTTCTAATTCCGTGCATTTCGAAATCAAAAGTACGGAGTTGGCAACTCCGTGCTTTTTGCTTTTGTTTGCTGAAGTAAGTTGAATCATTTAATATTTTTTATGTCTGACCTGAAAAAAATAAGAATAACATTTATGATCCTAGATTCGAATATTTGACGACAACATTTATATATTTTAACGTTCATGTTTCTAAGTACCTCTGAATGCGTGCGTCTAGATAACACATGCGAACGTGAATGTTAAAGTAGGGTTATTATTGTCAAAGATTTGAATCCAGGCTCATAGATGTTATTCTTATTTTATTAATGTCAGACATAAAAAAAATCGAGCTTTTTTATGCAGAATATTTTATTATTAATATTTTAATTCATGAGTTGGGCTATATTTAAGTATGTTTTTGTAACAACTTTAGTTGCGCTCGTCGGAATCATAATTAGGTTTTTTTTATCGTTGCAAGGACATTTAAAATAATTAAATAACGAATTTTAGAAAGCAAAAAACTATTTGCAACAATTAAAATTGATATTTTCAGAAAATATATTAAATAACACAACAGAGATGGCTCTCATACTCTTGTTGGTGCAATTCAAGAATTTAAGTTTAGCCACAATACCGAAATTCTAACCTAGACAATTGCAATTCAAATTTAGCCTCCATGCAGTTGTTTAAGATATAAAATAAAAGGGGGTGGAAGCTTACTTCTCATCCCTACGGTCTTCTTTGTGCACTTATCTTGATCAAGGAGTCATTGGAGATGGTCAAGCAACACCGCACTACGCTAATGGATCCTTCCAAGCAATTCCTGATGCCAATCTTTTCTTCGAGGTCACGAGTGTACCAAGAAGTTGTTTTCTGTAATGGAGGAGAAAATGGAGCCTAATTCACAACACATGTGCCTAGAATATGATATCGGTAATGCTTGGAGAGCCAACGCCTTTTATACTAGTGAAAACGTATCTTGAAAAGATACCATAATTAATACAAAAATTCTTTGAAATATTGATAATATATTCTCTCCAATTTTTTTAAAATTATCATATTTACTGTAAACACGTTCCTTAAATTTGGTATTGTTTGGAACACAAGTTAGAAAGATATCAGCAAAAAAAAGGCAAGGTTTTCTGCCTCTGCGTAGGTCTCTTGCAACCGCAATTCACTTGTGACCACAAAGAGGGGCTATTGCGGCTGCAATTGAGTTGATGAATTTTCAGCAGATTCTTTCCAAGTCTCTCATGATTCTTTGTGGTTGTAAAGGGGTCCTTGCGACGGCAAGGCAATTGCGAATTTTTCTGTTTTGCTTGGACTTTGATCCAAATCAATTGGTTTTAGTCCAAACAATATTTATAAATTTACATCACATTTGTATTAGTTTAATTAATCATAATCGATCCATCAACAATTATAATTAATTCACATTAAATTCCACATGTATTCGTAACCAAAATTCTAGCGAAATATGTATTGTGTCTTGTATAAATTAATCACATTTATGACATATCTTATATTACTCCTCGTAATATTGATGAAAATTTGTGATATATTAATCATATAACACGTAGTCCAAACTTTATTTATTGAATTTAACGTCTCAATTCCATTATTACGTTCCTTTATATGAAATAGGCAGATTTCAAACACATTTTTCAAGAATTACAAAAAGGGAGAATAAACATATTTTTTTCAAATGTGTTTCTAAATAAAATCGACAGTGAAAAAACCTTGCAATTTTTACCTTCGAAATTGTATTTTTAAATAAAATCAAGAAAACGAGGGAAACCCCCTGAAACTAATAATTATGTAAAAACTTTATTATTAGAAATAGATTAAAATTTCATGACATCAATAAAAAAAGGTAAAATGCTCCAATTTTTTATAAATAAAAAAAGAGACGATTGAATAAGAACAAAATGCTCCAACTTTGATGTCTAAGAACAAAAGAGCATGGCTAAAATAATATGCATAGTACACCCCATTTCGTACTATGCGGTTATTTATATTTAATTTGGTCATTAAATTGATATTTAAGTTGCTCAATAAATTCTTCATATCAAAATCTTGTCGGAAATAAAATTTTGTAATTTTTAGAGCTTTCTTGCTATTTTTAAATATTTTTTAAAAACAGCTCAGAAATAACACTTTTGTAGTATTAAATCTGGACTGTTTTTAAAAAATATTTAAAAAATGGCAAGAAAGTTCTAAAAATCACAAAATTTGATTTCCTACAATATTTTCATATAAAGAATTTATTGAGCAACTTAAATCTCAATTTATTGACCTATATCTATATGCATAGTACAAAATGACGTGTACTATGCATATTTGCTCATAAGACTAAAACTTCAGAAGTTAGAATAAAAATTTTAAAAATAGTTTCGTTACAACCGCAATTATGAAATACCTTCACTTCACTTCACTTTAACACAAGATAATACTGTTCACAATTCATAGCTGATGCCTGATGGCAACATGTACCATGCCCAATCGGAATATAAATATGACAGGGAGCTCGCGGATTTTTATTTTTTGTTTATCCCCAAAAAGAATAAAATATATGTTTGATTTGAAAAAAAAATGATATCGTTATGTCTAATTTCTGAACACACTATTCAGAAGTGTTATCAGAACGTATGCATTCAAAAATCTAAATTCTCAATAAAAAAAATCTAAGTAAAATTGAAACTGTGAATGCAGAGTGTGAACGCAAAGTCTAAATGCTATGTTAAAAAAAATACTACTGAACGCAGAGTCTGAACGTTGTGTCCATATATACTTAGATTTTTTGTTCTGTCTGAATTTCTGAACGCATGCATTCATATATTCTGAAAGCTGCATTCAGAAAATAGACATAATATAGATAATTCTTTTTTATTTGGGAGCTAATACGTAGATATCAATATTGATATCGAATATCAATACCGATATTATTATGCACATTATTTTGTTAACATACACGATAATATTTTCATTTTAAAAATAACATAAAATTACATGTATAATAACTCAAATAATGTACATGATAACTTAACTAAATGTGCATCATAACATCAATATTATAGTCTGTATCAAATGTGGTATCTATCTAAATGACATTTAGTCATTTCCCTTTTTATTTTAGGAACAAGCGAAAAAAAAATCCGAGCTCAGGGCATTTATTATAGCTCATGGGAATCTTTGGTCACTTGATGGGATAGGCACCATATATGAATTCAGTCATACAGATTTCCCCTAAAAATTAAAAGTACCCCATAATATATATAGAAATCAAGGCTCGGAGGAGACAACCATACCTTAGTCAGGAAGCCCATGCAGCCATGCCTTTCAGATAAAAAGTGTAAATAAATAAAAGTTGTAGTCTCTTGACTCTTGAGATGTGTTTAATGAATCTCTGTAAAAACTTGTTAACTTGTTGTGTTGAATTAATTAATGCTCATGGCCTTATTACCAAAAACTTGTTAACTTGTTATGTTGTATAATTTAGGTTCTGAATGTTTCTTTTTGGATCAGCAAGGCATATCTGAGTACTGATGAATTTAAACAAACACAAAAATGTTATTTTAGCACCAGCTGGAGCACTACTCTTTATCTTTCAACTAAAAAGAAGAAAACAACACATTGTTTTTTGATTGCATAAAGTAGGAAGTTTTATCATAATCCAATATTTTTACTCTTAAGACACTCCCACGTGGCACTCATGTTATGTGGGTTCCATTAGAATGATTAGGAGGTATTCTCCATTTCTAGCACCCACTGGATATACCAGTTGTCAAACTGTCTCTATCAGTATCTCCCCTGATATATCTCTCTCATCTAAGATCAATGCTTATCCGAGTGCCTAGCTATATATAACTCTCCTCAACAAAAATGAATTAGAAAAGAGTAACCTATCACAGAACTTATTTTTTTATCAACCCAAATTCAAAATAACAGTAAAACAGAAAATAGCAAGTCTTATTTCCCTCTTTCTCCTACTATCTCATATCACATATCCAACAGAGAAAGATAAATGGCACAATGCATAGACACTTCATCGCCGACACCATCTGATCGCTCCGTCTTTGAAGAACAAAAAATCTATCTAAATCAACAACAGAAGCAACATCTGAATCAATCAGCTTACAACTCCAAGTTCTCTCCATTTCCGGCGTTTAAATCTATCAATGAGGAAAGTAACATTGCCATTGGCCAAGCTTATAACCCCATAAGTGGCCTTGTTAATGGTTGGTCAGATTTCAGCTTATCCAACGTGACAAGTTTTGTTGCAAATGATTCTGATGCCGTGAAAGAGCTGAATGCAAACCAGATCATAGAAAGCGTCAAGAAAAGAAAAGGCGAGAGCAACACAAGTTTAAAGGTAACTTACACATTCATGGAAATGTGGATCAAATTAATGAGAAAACAACGAATTTAGTATCATGATTGATATATTTTGATAATCTCTCTCAATTTGTTTAGGCTGAGAACAACAGTATAATGGAGGAAGAAGGCAGTTCTAATAAGAAACTGAAACAAGTTAGTAGCAATGGCAGTCATGAGAGGAATGCAAGTATGAAAGAAGGAAACCGCAAGGGAAGGAATAAGAAAGAAACAGCTACTGAAGGCTCGAAAGACAACAACAAAGAATCGGAGGCATCAACAGTTACAGCAAAGCCTGATTATATTCATGTCAGGTCTCGAAGAGGACAGGCTACTGATAGCCACAGCTTGGCTGAAAGGGTACATAATCTTTTTCTCACACAAAAAAGGAAAATTCGAAACAAATTATTGAATCAAATTTCCCTCTTAGTCTTAAGCAATACCCCCCTCCCCCTATGAATGTTCTTGAATTGTACCTTTGTTTGAAGGAAGTTTTTTCATTATATTTCATTTCCAGTAGGAAGATGGCAAATGTATTCAAAGCTATCTAACTGCAAAACCAAACACACAAAGTCACAAACTGAGTCCAATATGATAAATGACATCATATACTACCTCTGTTTATCCTTTTTTGGAAACTTTGTCAGAGCATAGTACTTATCCATTTTGATAAGATGAATGGAATTATGATATATGCAGGTGAGGAGAGAGAGAATAAGTGAGAGGATGAGGTACCTACAAGAACTGGTACCAGGTTGCAATAAAGTCACTGGCAAGGCTGGGATGCTAGATGAAATCATCAACTATGTGCAGTCACTACAGAGACAAGTTGAGGTATGCTTAACTAATTAATCAAGTCTGTAGAAATGTATGTTCTAACAAATTATGTAGACTCATAAACTGTTTTTTTTTTTTATATAGTTTCTATCGATGAAGCTTGCTTCTGTGAATCCAACTGTTGATTTTGACATTGATGACTTCATCAATAGACAGGTACACAACTCTATTACTTGCTTTCAAAAGCTCAGGACCCAAATTGGAAACTTACACTTCTCAGGATCTAAAATTGAAGAACTCATCCTAATTTGGTTTTCTGTTTTTCAGATGATCCCGACCAATGCCGGTTGCCTGTCTATGATTAATGTGCTGAATAACCAATTGGATCCAGCATTACTTCAATTCAACCTGTTACAACGACCAACTGCTTGCTATGGTTTAGAAATGCCTATTGAAAACCAGAACCCTGCTTTTAATGGGTCTATTCCCGAACAAGCCACAATCCCTGATTCAGTTACGGATCAGTATCTCAGTGTAAGTATTTGGTAAAATAAATAAATAAATTAGATGCAACTGCTCTTAACATAACAACTTGCATAGCCTCTTAACTAATCCAGTTCATAAATTCCTGTCTGTAGGTTAGCCTTTCTTCTTCTAATTGGGACATGGGGCCACAAAATCTCTACTGTCTGGACCCACAGCAAGCAAGAACTCCTGGCTTTCCTTTCTAATAGTTACATGGTAAGACAAACAATCATGTCAGCAGTCGGTTAATAACAATTTAATTAGTATATTCTCATTTTAGCAGTAAAAAATGATGATTTATCCTAAATCCCTTTGCAGGTACATTTGACAAAGCAATATCTCATCCAATATTCAACAATGTTAGATTAGATGAAGACTATCGGTGACTAACTAGCAAAAATCATAAAGTACATAAGCACATTACATATCAATCAAGTTCATTCTTTGTGCCAAGCTAGAAGCCAAATTGTCACACTACCATTGTGTTCTATGAATATATTCCAATTTTTTTAATTTTCTTTTCAGAGAAATAGTGAAATTTTTCAAAACTTTCTTGTCGATTTCGTTTATCCTTCTCATAATTCTGTGACAACAGTAATTATGTTTATATGCCTTTTGAAATGTCAAATTGCATTTAGTTTAATAATTTATGTACTACATATATACATAAGTCATGGTTTCGCCAGAAGAAAAATAAAAAATGTTACACACTTACAGCATAATTACAAAAAACTCCACTCCATAACAAACCAATAACTACTACCAAGATGCAGAACAATTTGTATGGTAAAGTAGATAAACTATTACAATCAAAATACTAAGCATATCAGTAGTTGCATGCTGCCTAGATCACAGATTGTTCTCCTGCATCTTCAGGGAAAATTATGTACAAAATCTTTAGCTCATTATGACCAAGAAAGATGAAAACAAGAAATTCAGAGAAACACAATTACGGGATTCTATCTTAAAATTTTGAGAGTTAATCATATTGTCCTCAGTATATAATTTGTATCACTTAGATAAACAGAGAAAAATCTTAGTCAGGCTTGGCCTGGAAAAATTAATTGTGTTTTTCAAATAATTCCTTCATGTCAGCATCAAAGAGGACAGTTTTCATATTAAAAAATTAATAAAGGGCAGGAATGTTATAAACTTGAGCTTTTCTCCATGAAATAGACCTCTTGAATTTTAAAACTTAACAAACGTTTGTAATTGGGTGATACCTATACAACCTTTGGTGTAATTTACCCCCGTAGAAGCAACATACATTACATAGTAGACTCTTAAGGGGAAAAGATATCCATATATCAAAACCAACTTAATATTAACAAAAAGGGTTTATGATTTAAAAACTGACCTTTGCCAGGAACAATAATAACAGGTACAGCTTTGCAATTGTGGAAACAGTATTCACTCACGCTGCCTTGTAATACACTGCAAAATGAGAGTGTAAGAGAAATGAAACCAAATGTCATTTCAAGATGTACTGACCTAATAAGCGATGAACAGAAGAAATCGAGCACACAATCATGTTTTTCTATGTTGACTCCAAATAAGAAACGTACCATCCGTATCCCTTTTTTGAAATCAGTGCTTTAATTTTAATTGTTTTTTCGTTTACAGGTCGAGAATCTCTATATTGGGTTTAAACATTTTGGCGTGTTAAGATTGATTAAGGTCTTGCTGACATAATAGAATTCTCCTATATAAATAGTTCGAGCAAATTAGACAAATTATTGAGATATATACCAGTACGATGTTTAGTGTACCATATAAACAATCAGTTATTCAATTAAATCAAACTAATCTTCTGGCCATCCGCACCTAATGCCAACAAAAAAAGTTAAAAGTTTCTCTTTGCAGTAATGCTGAATAAAAATAAAAAATGGATCTTTTGATTGATTAGCCTATTTATTATGCTTCTATTTCAGTATCCTTTATTATTATCATGCTACAACCTATGTCAAGAACTCAGTAATGTCATAAGCACCTTTGAAAAAGAGTTCTTCCACGGGTACCCATAACAACTGCAGCTGGTTTTAGTCGCTCAGCTTCACGGCATATCACCTTTCCTGCATCTCCTTCTACTATTCTTCCCTTTGTTTTCACCTTCATTCACACATTTTTTTATTACAGATAAGCCCTTCATCTTAGACTCTTAGTAAAGTTCTACCTTTTTTGCTTGTAATTTGTATTATATAATGAAGGAAAAATGGTGCACAAAGTTGCATACCATTACCGACTGGAATGCTTCAATGGCTAGCTTATCCATGAGAGCTAGGCTACTGTCACACACCAGCTGATTTTGTACACCTGCATGTAATTTATTCCATTGTATCTTAATTGGTTTTTTAATCGGTTGCAATTGTGTATAAATGTCAATTGACTCTACTATAATCAATGGACATTGCAGAATCTAAAGTGAAAGAAAACCATTTAGTAAAATTAATCGATCTATCAAAAGTAACTCATTTAGTTCATCAGGCAAGAGCAAAAACAACAGAAGAATCTAATAAACCTTTGAGTAAAACTATGGTGCTTGCGCATGTACTGTGCTTGCGCATCTGGATTCTAAGATGCACATCGAGATTCGTAGAGATTTGTGTGCATCGAATATCGATGCACATCGGAGGATTCAGATGCTCAAATACGGTGCATGCGCAAGTACCAAACTTCACCCTAAACCTTTATGCAAACTAGAAAACTTAACTTAGCAAAGATCTAAACTTCTAATAATCTCTTCCAAAGGGGAAGAAAATAATAGCAACTGCCCAAATTATTTGATCCAATGACTACATTGGGCTGAATATTCTGTTTACATCATCTAGAACTTTTGAAAATTCAACCGGCAACGACTTACCCGAGAAGGGGCGGATCCAAAATTTCCATCAGGGAGGGACAAGATCAATTTTTTTTTCAGAGGAGGACAAAATAAGACAAATTTTAAATATACAAGATTATTTTGCAAAAAAATTGACAAATCATATAAATATATAAGGTTATTTTGCAAAAAAATTTCCAGAAGGAAGCGGCTGCCCCTCCCCAGATACATATAGGTCCGCCCCTGTACCCGAGCATGTCCACCCCTGTACCCGAGCCGCCTTCATGATCAATAAAAACAATTTTACGTGATTTGTTCGCCAAAAGAAAAGTCAGGAACAAAACTTTATGCACTTAGGTACCTAAATTCACCCAAATTTATTCTCTCAATACTTCATAAAATTATACGCTATTTGTTGTCATGGTGACCTCAATGGTCAGTTTGTTGTCTTAAAATTTTGGACAAATTGATGGAATGTAAGATATTAGATAAGGTTAAAAATCACAAGTGGGCCCCAAGAAAATAAAAACTACACCTACCTCAGTTTGAATTACAAAATTTATTTCTACGCAATTTCCATAAATTACGGATGTGATGAGGAGGGGGTTTTGCTTTGTTGCTTACTAGAAACAGCATGGACGAGGTGAATTGTGTCGGCGAGTCTGACAAGGTGGGCCAGGGCCCAGTCGAACGCATGTTTGCTTTTCGGCCCGAAGTCAATGGCAATCAAGATGTCGCGGCCGCGGCGCCTCTCTCCGGTCTCTCTTTCCAGCTCAGGTTCCAGCATCACTGGTATGAGAGAGGGGAGGGTCACCTCCCTCCATCCATACTCCTCCACACCTTCAGTTGTGGGCTCCATTTCTGTTCTTCAATTGCCAATTGGTATCTAAAGATCAGAATTAAATGTGAAGATTGATCTTAAAGAGAATGATTGAAGGAATGAATGAAGAGCAGAAATGTAGAATTCTTCTTGTAGAATTGAAGTTGGATTAGCCTATTCTGGGGTGATATTTGTTATTGAAGTGAGAAGGTGCTATACGTCAGTTGCACCGTTTAGCGTATCTAGTATCATTTTCGTCGTTATCTATGTTGGTTGGTGAGATTCGGCTAATAATCTTCTTTCTAAAGGTCAAAAAGAAAAAGAAGATTAGAAAATTCAAGGTGATCATATTCATGGGCAAAACAGTACTTGGGCTACAAATAATCCTAGTTTTGGGTTGTCTGAAAGGTAAATACTAAATAATTAGCTTGTCAATTACAGCTCATTTTTAGCATCATAGTTCTGACCACTTCTGATTTTTAATACAGCCTACAAGGCTAAGAGTGATGGGACAAAATAGAAAAGAAATTAATTTAAATTAGAACATCAATTTTAATTTAGTACTTAGGTAGCACTTTATAAAATAAAATATTACAGTAAGAACACAACAAAAGTGCTTAATATGCATAAGACCCCAAATTAAGCCCGTTAACTTTGATACAATCCTCATTTAAGCTAGAATAAAAGAAAGACTCAATTACTACCTCCAACCCAACTACCCTTATTTACAAAACATTAGGTGGAACTAACAAACCGTACATCAACTCACTCACAAGCTGGTTTTGTGTCAAAGCTTGTAAGACAAATTGCGAATGCCTGAAATGCCGACAGAGGGTATCGATAATCCATCGTAAAAATGTCCTTTCCTATCTTGCCGAATTGCAATATCACCTTCTCCAGCTCAGATGGTGGCACCTGTGTTGGCTGCTCAGCAGCTTCTGGTGCAGCCACCAATTGGAAATTCTTCACTGAAGCCACTGTTACACGTCCCCGAAAATTCAAACACCAACACTGCAGTTGCTCATGCCACCTAGGAGCCTTGTTTTTCAAAACTAAAGGCTCACCATTATTGTTTGCATCAGATGATTGTACTGTTGTTGTTCCTTTGCCTTGTGATAAGTTCATGTTTGTGAAATGCTCCTCAACAGGATGTTCGGTATGGACCATGTCAATGGGAGTTGGGGCCGTGCCATCAGTTTGGAGTGAAGAGAGGGGAATGTGGTGCATGGTGCAATGCATCCTCCGCGGCCCACGTGTACGGAGCATGTTTAGTTCATATGATATGGTGGCAATTTCATAATTTCCAGCTGGGAGTCGGGGTGAGACTTGCTTGGAGTTGATCCGGTTTCGGGTAGTGCGGCTGGTAGCTGGGACCACCGCATCAGATGGAGGCTGGCTGTCGAAGATGGTGAATTTTGTTCCCAGAAAATTTGACCTAAATTAGAATAAGATAAATTGTTATAATAAAAAGTACAAACATTCATAGCACTGAAATGAAAGAGATCGTGAATTGTTGAAAAAGGTCAACTAGCCTTATTTTAGGTCCATTAGCAAGAAAAGTTGGTTTAAGTTCGCTGAAGTTTATAAATCGACTGAACCTAACAAGAAGAGAAGGAGAAAAAAAAATGAAATGAGTGCATTGTGATTAAAGTCGGTTCTTGTGTATCAGTTTCTCAATATTCATCAAATTCTTTCATCACCAATTTATCACATATGTCGTTTATCTCTAGGATTAGTCAGGTCTACCTTTAAGACAGCTCATAATGCTTGCAGAGGCAGATATACCTCTAAGACGGCTCAATTAACCCCCATACTTCTTCGAAATTTGATACTTCTCATTAATTTTTCTACCGTAGTTTGAAATTTTCTGCTATATTTGTATAATGGGATCCCCATATTTTATGCCAAATTTCTTCATTTTGGACCCCATACTTGTAAAATAATAAATAGAATTATAGAAGTAACTTTTTATCATACAATCCTCAATTAGTAAATAGTCGACCTCTATAAAAACTTTCCTGCATCCGTCACTGAATGATTGGATAGGGACATAGGGTTCGCTTGCCATCAACCAACAATAACTTTAAGGCTTTCTTTTATTTACATTGTGGTGTGTGTGTCTGTGCTTTAGGGTGCAGCAGGGTCGGCTTCGACTCTTAATTATAATTGTTTGGATTTTCAATTTGCATTTTGCCTATAAGAGTTGAAGCATCCCACATTCCCACTTCTAGCACGCTGAACCTTGCACAGTCCTCTCTACCCCAATACCTTGCACTTTCTTCTAGGATTTTTTTATTTTGTTGTCCAACTAACTAATTTGGTTACATAATGGTCTAATTGCTGTTGCCTCCTCTTTAGATTGGATAATTTGCCTATTAGTTTGAAGAGAAAAGCTTACAAAATTGTTTATCATTGCTTGGTTTTCTGTATTATATTCTCAAATCTACCGAAATTAGGCTGTAAATTTTTAGCTACCAATGCAATTAATGTTATTGAGGATATTTTGTCGGACTTATAGCAGATAATAGAAAGATCAATCCACATATGGTCAGGAGCAGTAATTCACACCAGCACGGACTCTTATAAGACTAATACAATAAAGAACGAGCAACCTATTTTTATAAAGAGAATGATAATTGCATCTACTATCCACACCCCTCATCTACACCCTTAATGTTTACTATATCTGAAAGTTTTTATACCAGTAAAAAAAACTGCGTATACTTGATATTGCTAACAATAAAATTTCAGAAACTATATTTTTGCTCCTTCAGGCTTCATCAAAGTCTTTAACCGAACTTTTCTTTCATCAATTAGAATAAAAATATATATTTACACATTCATATGCTTCGTATAAATGCTTTTTGAACTCCAATACAAATAACTTCTATATGTTCCATAAACAAAAAAAAATTATATATGAAGTATAAGCAATATTAGGGTGAAGATAAGGGACGCGGAATATTGGGTGCAGGAATAATTTCTAAAAGGAAATATAAGGAAACTATCACCTAGAGACAGTGTAGCACCTTAAACTAGTACCAATTACCCAATAGGTAATACACAATTGGAAAACAGTTTTTGGTAATCATGCTTCCAAATTTAGTATTTTGTTTCAATTCTTACTAATAGAACTTATTCAGATATACAAATAAAGGAATAAGTCCTAACAAAACAAAAAGTACCTAAGTAACTTAATAATAATAGTAACCATGCAACAACAACAACAACAAAGCCTTTGTCCCAAACAAGTTGGGGTAGGCTAGAAATGAAGCCCATATCGAGTTTCATCTCCATAAGATTGACTGCATTTTTACGTTGGCTTGCCAAGCCTATCACAACCCTTCTCCTTTCCGGGCTTAGTAACCATGCATACAAACAAATAATAAACATATTGTTCTTGATGCATGTTTTCTGTTAGTCTGCTTGGTAAGTCAGACAAAGACATACCTGAGCTTGCCAACGTAGGTATTGCTATTGCGAGAGAAATCATCAGTTGCCAGCGAAATGACAAAATCAGTACCAGTTGCACGCCGTACCTTTCTAGCTGCCATCAATAGCTTGTCATTCTCACCATGCAATGCTGACAATTAAGAAAAATAATTGATTAATGCATGTTAAGTTTCTTCTTTTATTTCAAATTTCCAGGAAGTAAAGGAGACAGGATGGATTAGAAAAAGACAGAGAGAGAGAGAGAGAGACTGACAAGGACTCAAGCCGAGATATAGACGAAAGGTTGAGGTGGCACGATCTCTTCTCACGAAGCATTGTATTGGACGGTCACGAGGTGCCGGCTATATCAATGTTAGCAAACAAAATCGGTATATGTTAAATTGTGGTATGTATAGATACGACCAAAAAAGTTTCTATAAGTGTACACACCGACTTTGGATATCGTATTTTAAGAATTAGTAAAGATATACTCAACAAATTCTCAGATATCTACCATAGGCAAATACCAAACATTGTACCTGATTTTTGATGTTGTGTTCTGATGAATTAGTAAAAGATACACTCAACCAATTTTGGGATATCGAATGTAGTCAAATACCAAACATTTTACCTGATTTGGTCTTTTTACATGCCCAAATGTTAATAGAAATTCAGCACATTACTTGCTCACACCCAATTCTAAGTTTCAATTTGAGTGAACCAAATGGCAATATTATTCAAATTGGAATCGGTCTTATCACAAAAACAATGGAATTGCTAAATTTAGTTCCAATTTGAACAAACCAATTACATCCTCTGTGTAGAGGAGAAAGGAAATGTTAATACTTAGTTTTCCACTTCATAAATTTTGCTTCAAAACCCAAACACCCAAAAGAACCAACAAACTGAGAACAATCAAACAAGACAATTCCTCAAAGAATTAGTTTACAATCCATATTTATTGCCAATATGTCTGGCCAAGAAAATATGTTTCAAAACTTAATAATAGGAACAGCCTTTCTGAAACTTCATTTTCTTAAATTAAATTTTCATATTTCTTCTGTTGTGTGTGTGTGTGTGTGTGTGTGAGAGAGAGAGAGAGAGAGAGAGATGAACCTGCTTAAGAGATACAGGAAAAGTGAACCGGGTGCACTGCTGGAGCGTCTTAACAGCCTCCTTGGTGGCACAGCGCCATGAACGACAGACAGCCGCACAAGCTACCACATTCCTCCTTTCAGGCCATGCCACCTCACTGTCCTCCACCCTTTGCACTATGTCCAAAAGCAGTTCAGCTGGCAGATGGGCCCACCTTCCAGTCTGCTGTATCTCCTCTTGGCACTGATTCGGTTGATGCCACGCATTCGACCACATCGTCCGGCTAGCCACACGGCTGTGGCCGGCTCTTGCCTCCCCTCTTTTGGATGTGTTGCCCAAGCCTTCTTTCATCTCCTTTAGCTCTCTTACAAAACTCTTAAGTGACATCTTTCTCTCTCTCTGACTCTCTCTCTCTCTCTCTTCCTTTCTACAATTTACACCTCACTCCCCGGATTGAAGGAAAAAGAAATAGCTAGATTTCTGTCCCTATCAAAATTGGTATCAAAAAACAATTTGGAATAGCGTGGAAGGCTTCAATGCTATTGAAATGACAAATTTGAGTGTGAATTTCTTCAATTCAACCAATTAATTCTCAAATCTAGCCAATTTGTAAACCAGACCCAAAAGCGCCTCTAAAAGAGGAAATTTTGAGGAATGCAGATCACTCGAAGCGCGCTCTACTTCCCCTCTTTCTCCTTCTCCACACGCATTGCTTCTTTTTTAAGTGAAGAGGCAATAAATCAATCACTCTTAGTGAAACAGAAATTAAAACTAAAGTTCGACATTTTTCAGTAAATATATAAGATACCAACCTCTCCAAAACCCCAAAAGAGCTCAGCTTTCTCAAATTAGACCTCCTCAAATTTTCCAAGTAAATCTCTTTGCCTTTCTTAAAAGAACATCAGAGATCCCAATAGAAGAACAAAGATAAAGAGTTCAGTAGGTAACAATCAACTCAAACAAATAAAATACGAAACGAATTTCTCTTTCCTTATCGATTTCTCAACACGAGCTGCTCTAGTTGGAGCCAATTTCAAGATCCGAGATCACTTCCACTTGCTCCATCTCTCTCTCTCATATCCCACAATGGAGTTGATGGAAAGACTCAATTTAAGATTCACAGCTCTCTGAATTCCTCTCTCTCTCTCTCTCTCTCTCTGTATTATTCTATCTTGTAAGGTGCTTCCTAGACATTGTTTTGTGAACCGAACCATACGAATTGTTTGTTAGGTGTAACTTAACATTATTTATATTTATATATATTTATATAGATATAGATATATTGTAAGACTATACCTTAATACGGGTACAAATACATGTACAGTATTGGAATGTATACTTTTGAAGTTTAAACTAATACAAGTCTGGAAATAACTAATAAACTGAAGCAAGCGTTTATTTGTTGTGCGTGATTAGACTAATTGACTTAAACCTTTTTTCATACCTAAACAAGCTAATATACTTGTTTTTCCTATCTTGGATGAAATTGGTAATTACCGTTTTTTTGGTAACATCGTTCAACCCTTCTTTTTGTCACATGTCAAAATATGACTTGATTGACGAAAATTTGAGCTTTTTTAAGCAAATATACTAACATACATATGTCACTTCAAGTGTTTGATTATGTTTTTTTATTAATTATCAATGAAAGCAAAATCATTTGTAATTTGTATGGTTCGGTCATAGACTGATAGTTAATAATCAAATTTGTCCTCATGTAAAATAGTAAAAAAAATTAGGAAGGTGCAGGTTTATACAGATATGCTCTAATGATGTTAAGACTCAAATATACATGTACAAGTTATGACGACGATCACTTGATATCAAGAGCAAATAACTTGAACAAAAACTGAAGCTTGACAGAGCCATGCGTAATCATAACGCATGAAGAACCGGTCACAACAGATTCTCTACCCGTCATAACGAATTGTCCACACGTTACAACGGATTACCAATACGTTCTAATGGATTGGAGAGGTGAAGAGCTGAAAGACACGGGATTAAATAATTCACCATGTGGCAATACAATTTGTTATCTCTTTTCCACTGGGGGCAACTTGTCCTCCTCGTGAATAGTCGTAAATTTTGTTGGCGAGACAAGTACGATGAGAAATTATAAACTAATACATAGGAGTTTTAAACCTGATAAAGTGAAAATACCTGAGACTATAGCGAGAAATTCAATGATTTGGTATTGACCATGTGACGTGAGCTGGTCTTGTTTTTGAAAATTCTCAGATAATTTAATTTTGTATTCTGAGTTTCTGACACACTGTATTAGTTGCCTGTTTCATAACAGATCTGCATCTGACTTAAATAGTTTTATTAAGTTTTTTATTTAATAAGTGGGCCCGTCATCAGTGGTTGCTGACGTGTCTCTCTTTTATTTCTCAAATTCTATATATATTCATCACGCAACATTATCTAATTGTTTGCGAATGAGCAGTATTTACAGTAAAATCACTATAGTTTTTTGCAATTTTTTTGTTGCTTTTTTATTTTTTTATTTAAATGATTTGTTATAATTTTATTATTATAATACGAAAATTTAAAATTTAACTTTTCACGCGAAGCGCGAGTCGTACGCTAGTTGCAATACAATTCATACTTGTCGTTCACTAATCAATTAACGATGTTGAAAATGAATTATTTTATGTTGTTCATTTTGCAACAATTTTTAGCCACTTAATTTCATACAAAACGAGATTGAAAATATAAACATTTGGGACAAAAAGAGTTTGGCATTAGATGAACGATCCAAATTCAATGGTATTTTTAGTTAAATTCATAAACAAAAATTAAATTCATGTTAGCTTAAATCATTTTCTATATTTTCAATATAATCTGATATTCAATGTTACGGACATGATTTATATGTCGTGGTTATAATGATAATTAGGCAAAAAAAAAAGATACATTAAAAGATGAGTATATTGAGGAGGTCGGAGTCAGAATTTTAACTTGAAAAGTGTTGAGATTCGAAAATTCAATATCTAAAAAGAAACATTAACGATGATAAATAATATGTTGAAGTAATAATAATTTGTTAATATAAAAATACTACATGCTAATCAAATAAGAAATAATTTTTATAAATGTAATTGAACAAAATTAAGTTTCTATTCCAGTTTAACATTCCGACAAAAACTACATCTCCATTAATTTATTAATTTAAATTTTGCTCTAAACTATCAAAAAAACATTAACAAATTTTTAATCTCATTAGAAGTAATTCTCTCAACAATTTCGTTACAATCATGTAATCTCGAAGAAATTCATTCCTCTTTTTGTTGATATAGATAGGGGTGCAAGAAATATTCGTAGCTCGTGGCTCGCCCGTGTTCGACTTGTCAAAAACTCGTTATGAACTAGTTCGTTACCAGCTCGAGCTGTTAACGATACGAGCTGGTCGGCTCGTTAAGTTAACGAGTCAATCTTGAACTCTGTCCAGCTCGACTCGATAACTAATCACACATGTTATATAAAGTTAATTGATAGATATTAATATCTAACTGTAATAGTTGAATTACAAGTTGCACAATATTAATTAACATATAGTCTAGTGATGTCCAAAATATTGGTAGCTCGTGGCTCGTCCATGTTCAACTCATCAAAACTCGTTATGAACTCGTTTGTTACCAGCTCGTTTTGAACTCGTTCATTATCAGCTCGTTCATGTTCAACCCGTTTGCACCCCTGGATATAGAGGTCAAATGTCCAATTTTTTCTATCTGATAGTTTTAGACATTAGTTATTATAATATATTTAAGATGAAAAATATGAAAGGTTGATATTATTCTAAATCAGGAGTTCATGCAATATGCGTGATGAAATCCGCAACATTTTTAGAATTTGTTATATGTAATATATAATTAAAAAAACACATCTATTTGACAACACTAATGCACACGTTCTTCAAGCAAAACAAGTTAATTATTACTTTTTCATACTTGTAATTGAAGTTCCAAATTAATTATACCAAAAAATCTTGAAATGATTTTGGTTTAATCAAATGAAATATTTGCAATAAATCAAACATTCAAAATTGTCATATGTAGAGGATTTTAATTAAATGTGAATCTAAATAGAAAATACAAGATCCTTAAATAGTATCATGACACAATGAAATAAAATCAGTTCAAATATGAAATATTATGAGTATTAAAAAAAAAATTAATTTTTTCGATCATAGCCAATAACAAAATATTAATAATAAATCTATAATTAACTCTTTATATATAACAAATATACGCAAAACACTTGAAAGCATCATTGAATCTAATGAATTGGTAACAGTGGGAAAGTACATTGCAATATGCATGACAAATCGATGAGTTAAAGAGTTTGAATCCTACAGAATGAGCCGCAACATTATCTTCTCCATCTATTTTTTTATTTTTCAACTCATTATCTTTTAATATCTGATTTGGTGCGTCCAGTAGAGTTATTTTTTATTCGATGGTGTCAATACAATGATGAAATGCGCTGGAAGAACTTAATATCAAAGATCAAGCGTAGATATCAAAAATATTGGGGGATGCCAATAGGGTTGTGTTAAAACCCGGGCGGGTCGACCCGCCCGTGGTCCGACCTGTACCCGACCCATGCCCGATCTGACCCGACCCGTGGAAAACAGATCCATGGATCTAGGGCGGGTCGGGTAGGCCGAAATTTTCAAAACCCGCCCGAACCCGTGACCGACTCGTGGACCCGTCTTACCCGACCCGTCTTACTCGCCCTCGACCCGCCCCCGACCCGTGGACCCGTGATAAACTCATGTCACTTCAAATTCAAAAAAAATAAAAAAAATAAAAAAATCGAAAAAAATAAAAAAATGTGCAGAACAATTAATTTAAAAAATTCAAATTTTCACTCCCTCTGTAAATACACCCCTACCCTCTCACTTTTTTCGAATTTTTTGGGAATTAAAAGATTTTTTCAATATTATTCGATTTTAAAGACAATTATAAATAAAAATTACATAATTATAAAATATTTTACCAAAATAGTTCATACAATTATTTCATAATTTTTACATTTTTCGGAATTTTTGGAATTTTTCGGATTTTTTTTTGAAGTTGTATCATTTTCCCCAACTTTTCAATTAAAAAAAAACCCGCCGAGACCCGTGCCCAACCCGCCTGGACCCGACCCGCCCGGATTTATCACGAGTCGGATTGATTCTTTCCAGTGCGGATCCGTGATTACCCGACCCGTGATACCCGTGGACCCGTCGTACCTGTGGATCCGCCCGGGTACCCGACCCATATTGAGAACCCTAGATGCCAAGCACTCCCAGCAACCCCCTCCCTCCTCCCCTGACATTGGATACTCTCAGGGGCGGATCCAGAATTTTCGTCAGGGGAGGGCAAGATTTATAATTTTTTTCCAGAGGAGGGCAAAATAACACAGATTTTCAAATATACATTGTTATTTCGCAATAAAATTTGACAAATCGCACAAATACACTAAAAATTTTTGTACCTTTTTTTTTCCAGGGGGGCACTTGCCCCCCCTGGGACAACATGAGTCCGCCCCTGGATACTCTAGTCTATATTGATCGTTCAATTCACAAAAATTCGTGAAAAGATATTCACTTGAACTTTTGTTGAGTTTTCTAAGAAAACAATTTTCACCAATTTCGTTAAATTGAACGATTCAAATGAGCTAGAGTATTCAGTGTATTCATATTTTGGAGTATCCAAATTTTTGTCAATTAATTATGATATATGATATACGTTTCGGTGTATATCAAGTGGATTACTTTTCAGCGAATTTGAAATTAATGATTTTTAATACACATCTTATATATTATTCAAATTCATTAAAGTTAATTGGAACACTCTCTCTGTATGTTCGATAACATACATATAAATATAATATTTTACTGTCAATGTTATTGGAATTGTATGAATTATTTTATTTTCAATATTATTTAATAAAATAATTATTGTGAAGTGATCTCTCCGAAAATAAAGTTATTGTCCTTTTCCAATTCAATTTCGTAAGTTAGGTAGGTGTGTAGGACATAATTGCCAAGCTTCATTGGAACTATAAAAATAAAATAAATCTTGACACGTCCATTATTATAGCATCTATCAATGCTAATGTGCGTAGCTTTACTTAAAAGTGATGCAATTGTTAACTATACTACACTTTTCAGAATTTTTTACCTGACTCTAAAGAAATAAGAATAATATTTTATAATTCAGGTTTCAAATTTTTGACAACTATTATTCTCTTTTCAGCGTTCGTCATATGTGTTATTTGAGTGTGTTCGGAAATTCAAACGGAATAAAAAAATTCTAAGTACATGTGAAAACATCGTTCAGACTTTACGTTTAGATTCTGCATTTAGAAGTATTTTCTGAATACTACGTTCAGACGCAACATTTAGACTGAATTCACAATTACAACTTTACATAAGAATTATTTTGGTTGAGAATTTAAATTTCTGAACACATACGTTTAGATAACACATGTGAACGTGAACGCTAAAAATATGTTCATCGTTGTAAAAAATTTGAAATCAGAATTACGAATGTTATTTAAAAAAAAATTCAGGTTGAGACAACAAAAATGAGCGTCTTGACAGGCTTTTTGCTTCACAAGTTGAGTTTAAAAATAGAAAGATCAAGTTGCTAAAAATTGATAATTATTGTACAGTACATATATATATGGACACGCATGCGGTATCCCTGATAATAAGTGTCCTTTATTCCCATCTTTTGAAGACTCATGAATCATGACCTTTTTCTTAGTAATGTTTGATAAATACATGAAAATGACAAATATAGTTGCAATTGTAGCAATCATTATCATCACTAGTTCCCTTATCTATCTACCCATAACCAATTTTTTAGGAAACAAGATCTGGTGCTGCGCGAGACGGTGAGCGCATCATTTGAAACGTCAGATTTTCACTGATTACATTAAGATTCGTGCCAAAGTATAAAAGTCTCCTCATTTTCATTGCTGATGATTAATTGTGAAATCGTCGGTCGATTCGAACCGTTCATTTGCTGTAGCGCGTTACTGCGCTGCAGCAAATTCGAGTCCATCTTTTAGATGTAAAGTCCCATCCCATTTGGTCAGTAAAATAAGTATTTATAATCAATTGGCCAAACCAAGCCATCATTATTCATTATTCATTACCTCCAATTATGAACATTAAACAGGTATCAGGAGGTCCCCTTTTTGATGCGGTTGTAGACACTGTATGGGGCAAAATCCACGTCTATAGACACTAAAATAGAGAACTGTTGGCGTGGAATATTGCATCATGAAGATGCAAATAAATAGGGGTATGTAGTGCAAGTTGTTTTATTGGAGCTGATATATTGATATCATATTTGATATTAATTATTGATATTTATTTTATTATGTATTTTTAATTGAGTTATCATGCATGTTATTTTTTGTAATAAAATAGTTATATATGTTGTCGATTTTTTTATGCATCTTTAGTTGAGTTATCGTGCACATTGTTTGAATTATTATGCATGTTATTTTCTGTAATGAAATAGTTATACATATTATTTTTTGTACTGAAATAGTTATGATATAACATACATAATAAATTAATAACTCAAATAATGTGCATTATAACTCAACTAAATGTGCATAATAAAATCGGTATCAATAATTGGTATCGAATGTAGTATCTACGAAACATTATCCTTTCTATTCATGAGTGAGTTTGTCTGTTTGTTTGTTACCTTTAGAGTACAAATTAATAATTTTAAATCAAGTTTCAGATATTGAATCTAAATATGATAGGAATATACTGATAACTGATTGGTTTGGTAATAAAATTGATGTGGAAATATCATTGTTGTAAGTTTCAGAACTTTTAAGCACTAAATAAATATAATCACAAGTATACGACTTGTGCATTGCAGTTTTTTTATCGTTCTCCACATAGACAATTTGATTTTCTAATTTAAACTTAGAAATTTAAACCTAATGCAATTGAAAGTTTGATTGTGCAATTAATTAGAAGTACTCAATTTAAAATTTCTAAGATAAAAAAAATGAGACCTAGAGTTTGTTGGAAATATAAACTAAGACTATTATAACAATGTGGAAGCTCAAAATTATAAGAATCACCACAAAAATAAGTTATTTGGTCATAATTCAATCTTAGCAAATTCAACTAAGTGTTGAACACACAAGAATTGCAAGATAAGATAATAAAGAGAGTGAGAGAGAGGTAGAGATATAAATAACACGATGTACGTGATTCGACCTAAAAAGATGCACACATCCACGGACCTCCTCGATTCCTCACCGAAGCTACAATACGCTAACGAAGTGTTTATACAACTTTGAATTCAAGACCTATTACACAATAAGTGGACAACTCTTGAACCAAACGATCTTTCCACAATATACAAAAAGAAAGATTCTTGCAATATCGCTCCACGAGATCTCGACACTTGGAGTCTCACCAAACGATCTTTCCACAAGATCAAAGAATGAGGAAGATTCCTGCACTATCTGTCCACAAGATATCGGCACTTGGAATATCACCACTCGAGTCAAAACAATTACAAGAGATTAACAAATTATGAATAGATGATTAGACAATAGGGAAGGATAAAGGTGCTTTGAGCTCTCTTTGAATGCTAGAATGAGTGTAGATAATTTTCTTGATTAATCTGGAAGTGGTTCATCATCTTATATAGCATGTACATAACATAGTATCTTGCCACACAACATATCGATATATCGACATAAGAAGGCGTTACAACGACATAAGCCCAAGCGTTACAACGACAAAAGTGTTAGAATGGGATCCTAAGGTCAATTAATAGTGCGGAAGTGTTTTATCAATTATAATTCAAACTTTTGGACCTTAATCACCTAGCTAAAATCATAATCAAGCAAGTACTAATAACAATTGATCAATTCAATCAATAAAGTGCAAAGATATTAAAAAGAGAGAGTAAAGATCAAGAGATCAAGAGAGAAAGCAAGAGAACACAAGAACACGCTATGTAACGTGGTTTGGCCTACATCCATAGGACATCCAGATCCAAAAAATATCTTTTGGGATCGATTCCACTAGATCACAAGTGTTCTTACAATTGCAAAATCTATCTTTGATTTCTTCTCAAATAAAACAATCAATCTTAGATTTCTAAACATATGCAAGGGGCTACACCGCTCTACAAGGTAAACGCGTTCGATTGACAATACAATAAAGGACCGGGATGAACTACTTGACTATACAAGTAGTTCACCAAACCAAAACAACAACAAAATGTTCACTCAAATCGACAATTAGACAATTAGCGAATCTGCCAAAATCCCATGTCTTCCAGCTCTTTTCATCTTAAATCTATTACAACGAATTGGTGACCCATTGTGACAGGTGGGCAACCTGTTATGATGGGTCGGGAACTCGTCGTGACAGGTTCACCATGCGTTATGGTAATGCGAGGCTCTTCCAAGCCTTTGTTTTCGCCCAAAGTGCTTGCTCTTGATATCAATGTGATCGTCTTGACTTGTACATGCATTTTTAAATCTTTGCATCGTTAAAGTGTACCTGTATAAACCTAAAACTCATCAAAACTCAATTGTGCAAGGTTAGTACTTATTTGTTTTGCAAATTGTCAAACAAAAGAAGAGTTTAATCTAACAATAAGAAGGTGTTATGACGCCTTTGAAAATTTCCATAAATGCCATTCTTCTACTCGACAACTGACTTCTGGGTCCAAGTCTGCAGGAAAGCATTATAACGCTTTTATAACGCCTCTGAATGCATTATAACGCCTTTTCATGCGTTATCGTAATGCAAGTCTCGATTTTTTTTCACTTCTTGAGCTCCAAGCATTTTGTCTTTTGGGCCCAACAACTTTAGATCCGTTACAACGCCCTGAATCTCGTTATGACGCCCTTTGATGCGTTATAACGCCTTTCCTAGCGTTACTATGGCACAAGCCTTGATTTTGCTCTGTTTTGCATGCTTCTTGCATTTTTGTGCTTGTCTTGACTTGTTCTACATGTTCTTGACTTGTTTTACATGTCTAGGAACTCACAAAGGGTCAATTCACCTGCAAACAACACTACTAAACTTTTGCAAATGTTAGTGCAATGTTGGGTTTTACAAATTGTCAAACAAAATTGAGCTAAACCCAATATTATTTCTAACCCAACCTCCTGTGATCTTGGCCTACATATGTATGACCATATGCATAAGTGGTAGTTTTCTCATAAGTATTTTATATGAACAAGTGATGTTTTTATCACCAGCATTTTACATGAACAAGTAGTATTTTACATGAACAAGAGGCCTACATATGTCTGGCCATCTGCACAAGTGGTATTTTTTCTCATCAGTATTTTACATTAACTGACTTCTCAATTGGTCCATTCTTTTTGTCACTTTGGTTGGTATCAGATAAAAGCTCATGATGTATACATGTAGGAAAGACAAGACACTATTAATCAATGTTACTTTCCCTCCTAAAAGGAGATAAGTCACATTCCAACTTTGCAATTTATGTTGAAACTTGTCATTTGTGTCATGCCAATCAATCAATTCAGGTTTCTTCCAATGTATGAGCATTCCTAGGTATATCAAAGGTTAGTTAGCTACCTTACAACCAATGATATAGTTAGTCTATCAGTTTCATCTTTTTGTAAACTAATAGGATATACTTCCGAGTTGTCATAGTTGATCTTCATCCCAATTAAAGATTCAAAACCAATGCAAACCCATTTCAACACTTGCATCATATGATCATCATAGTTGCAGAAGATTATTGTACCATCTGCATAATGCAAATTTATAATTGAATGTTCCTCGCTGATCTTCGGTCCTAAACCTACTATCTGTCATTTCAGTTTACTTTTTTAATCCTTTGGTTAAGAGTATCTGCAACTAAATTGAAAAGTAAAAGAGATAAATGATTTCCTTGCTTAAAACCTCTTTTTGCCTCAAAATATGATGTCAATTTTTCATTTATGTCGATACAAATATGTCCTCATGCTAGTAGATTATCAATCCAATTTATCCACTTAATAGAAAATCCTCTTTTATAAAGCATATCCATTAGAACTTTCAATTAACCTATCATAAACTCTCTTCATGTTTATTTTCAGAACAATCCCTCTTTCTTTTGATATTTTTGTATAGTGTATTATTTCTGAGGTTGTGAAAAAAAACCACATTATTCGTGATAAATTGATTTTTCCTAAATGCAGTTTGTGAGAAGTCTAACAATCCATTAACTACATGTTCTAATTTGTCTGTAAGAACAATTGTAATTAACTTGTATATACAGTTGATAACGGAAATAGGTCTATAATTCTTAATTTCTTCTGCATGAGCAATTTTTGGAATCAGACAAAACATGACCCTATTCAATCTTAACATATCCAGATCAAGTATATAAAATTTATTTAAGTTTGAAGAATATCACCTTTGAGTAGGTTCCAAAATTGTTGATAGAAGAAAAATGGTAAGTCATCAGGATCAGAGACTTTGTCTCATGCAGATGAGAGTAAACTCCTCTAATTTCTTCTTCAGAAAATGGAGCAATAAGACTCTCTCCTGCACTCACATAAACTTTAGCTTCTGGTGACAAAAAATATTAGTCAAAATAGAATAATGTTCTCCTTCTACCCCAAATAGATTTTTGTAAGATGTCATGATATGTTCTTCAATCAACAAATTATCTCTACATTCAATGTCCTTTTATCTTAAGCATCGAAATCATTTTTGTATTTTGAATCAGTAGCCATTTTGGGAAAATATTTGATGTTATACTGTTATTATCACCTTCTAATCAAATATGTGTTCTTGTATCTCATCAAGATTGTCTATCTTTAGTTTATAATCATCTTTCAGTTTTTTTAATAGCCTCGTATTGACTTTTAGCTCATTCTCTCATCTTTCTTCTTAGAACTTTGATCTTATTGCTCCAATTTTTCAATACATTTGTATCAGTCACTGATATGGAAGACCACCATTTAATTACCAGATCACAAAACCCATGTACTAATATCCAATCGTCATAAAAAATAATAATCTTTAATATAATAGTAAAGACAAAATACTCATTAATAGACCATACAAAATGCGACTAAATTATTCCTTACATATACTTCAAACTTTAAATTTTACTTAATTTCACCTTAAAAGCAATCAGCATTCAGAACTGATTTCAACAGTAACGAACCATTATCATTACCAGACCTGACCTAATTGTGAAATGGCACATACAAGTGAATCTCAGCATTATTGTCCCTTTCTTTTTCTTTGGTTGCCAAGACATCACTTTTTTTCTCTGGGATCAAATTCTCAGACTCGGGAGAATTTGCATACTGTTCATGGTTTACTCGAGAAAATTCAAACAATAAAAATAGAGCTTATTATAATCTTATATCTAACACCTACCTTGTATATAACACCTGCCTGAAACTGACATATGAACACAAATGATGTTACACGCCTTGACAAGATTGATCGAATTTTCCTCAGATTGGAATTTATGGTATCATACGACCGATTATTTATTTTCTGTTATCAAATTTAGATCAAATAATAAACTGATAGACCGATCAGTACTTGTTTTTCGTTGTTACTTGTCAGATCGACAATGGGCCTAAAATGATCTTTCTACTGGCCCAACCCAAACTCCAGTATTTTTTTAGAAGTGGTTCTTTTTTGACAATTTTAGGCCCATTGTCGATCTTAGCGTTAGAAGGAGAGATGTCTTGGGCTGACAAGACATTGTTACATGGCCCATGGGCCTGGATATTTCTATGGGTTGGTGCTTTTACGATAATACCCTCAAAAATCACACAATGTTTCTTCGGTTTCAGAATTGCCACGGTTCAAGTCCCGCCAACCACACACCATGGCGAATCGGTGAGTGTGTGAAAAAAACCTCGCTCCTCTCCATTACGCGCACTAGCTTCTTATTTCTTTCTTTCTTTTGCTTCTAACAACTAACAAATGGCAGCCGCAATCTCTCTCTCTGCCTCCTTCTCCAAGCAACTATTCGATCCCAACCAGAGAAGTCTGTTAAATTCACGAAGAATCCACCTCGCTGGTTCAGTTGAACTACAATCTCATTTTACATTCCTCTTTCTTCAACCTCTTATTAGGAGCTGAAGTAAACATTTTGTTATAAATAGTCAATTTTCTTAATTGAAGGAACTAGGTGTGCACTTCGAAGAAGAGATCTCGTAAGGAAAGGCATCGCCTTTTCTGTGTGTTGCTCTTTGCTAGCTGTGGATAAGACTCAAGGTAGGTTTGTCTTCTTTATTGTTCCCTTTGTTTAAATTTTGTAATTGTATTACATTGTAGCTGAAAGAAAACTGAATTGTTTGTTGCTTTAACCTATAAGACTGTTCTTTGTGAATTATAGGAATGGAGATGTTACCTTTCAAAGAAGATGGTTATAACTTCTGGACATGGAGAGGCCACAAAATACACTATGTGGTGCAAGGAAGCGGGCCCCCTGTAGTTCTTGTTCATGGCTTTGGTGCTTCAGCTTTCCATTGGAGGTCAATTTCTTTATCATTTTGTCATTTTCTTTGCAATACCCCAATCCTGTTTTTAATTGGGCCTGTCTGAATGTATGTGTGTGTAAAAAGAACTAAGAATCTTTGTTTTTAAAACCCTAAGGAAATTGACTCGACAACAATTTTTTTTTTGTATTCTCTGTTGTGTAGTTCTGACCTAATTATACGTATTGAAAAGGATTGTACCTAATTATAGTTAGTTAATTATTGATAATTTAAGTTCAAATGATTTTTTCCTCCATCAAATAAATTTGATTCGGTTAGTACACTCCATACGGGTCTTTATTTTTTTATTGCAATAATTTATTGACTTTGGTTAAAGGTATAACATCCCGGAGTTGGCTAAGAACTACAAGGTATATGCACTAGATTTGCTAGGTTTTGGTTGGAGTGAGAAAGCAATAATAGAATATGATGCCAGCATTTGGATGGATCAACTCTCTGATTTCCTTTCAGAAATTGTTAAAGAGCCAGCCTTCCTAGTTGGAAACAGGTAGATTTGAAAATCTTTGACTCTCTGTAGATTAATGAGCAATTTACAAATAACACTCACTTCATTGTCATATTTGCAAATTGGCAGGAGAGCATTGATTTATAATATCTGTTGTGAAGGGTATTCACCAATAACTCTAGTCGTCTGTAATATTTGCTGGCTAGCATCTGTGGATAATTTTACAGATAAATAACCAACAGCTGGAATTTTCATATAGAAGTTCCATTTGCATTTGGACAATTATGCCCTTAACTAGGAGTTCTTCGGTAAGCCCAAGTTGGACTAAATCAACAAACTGGACAAATATATTGGGTTCAAACTTACAATTGCTTTGAAGTGATTTTGCTTGTATTTACAACAAAACACAAGAATAGTTTAATTATTATTTACTCTACTTACTAGCAGTTGGATGTTGGTTTGATGCAAATATCAAAAAAGCACTTTGTGTTATCTGAAATATGGTAAAATAATGTCAGCAACTTGCAAAGAGCTCCCTTATGTTATAATAAACTACTTGCTCCCCTTACATATTTTATTTTTCTTTTCAGTTTAGGTGGGTTCACTGTTTTATTAACAGCAGCTGAGAAGCAAAGTTATGTTCGTGGTGTTGTCTTGCTCAACTCAGCAGGACAATTTGGGGATCCTAACAAAAAATCTGATAAAAATGAGGGGGAATCCGCGTTTGATAAGTTTGTATTGAAGCCGCTTAAGGAGGCGTTCCAACGGTTGGTTCTAGGAATTGTTTTCTGGCAGTCTAAGCAACCAGCCAGGATTGAAAAAGTCTTGAAAAGTGTAAAGTACTTTTACTGATATTTACTCTATTTTCTCATGATTAATCAATTCAGCCATATTCTTTAAATTAACTGAAGGAAGTTAGACTTGTGCTTCTAATTAATTAAGAAATTGACTAAATTGTTATTTAGGTGTATATAAATTCATCCAATGTAGACGAGTACCTTGTCAAGTCCATAACTGCACCAACTGCTGATCCAAATGCAGGGGAGGTCTACTACAGGTAGCTAAGCCAGCAAAGCTAACTGTATTATTTTCTTTTTCATATAGTACTTTTAACTCACATAATACATGATGTTAATCATTACCGAGTTTAGTGCCAGGACGAGTAGGAACTCAAGCACGAATTTTGAAATTGACTAATAAAACCTTGATGCATCTCTACAGACTAATGACTAGATTCATGACAAATCAAAGCAAGTACACACTCGACAGTCTCCTCAGCAAGCTTTCCTGTCCATTGCTACTACTTTGGGGCGATCTAGACCCGTGGGTGGGGCCCACAAAGGCGGCTCGGATCAAAGAGTTCTATCCGAATACTTCAGTTGTTAATTTGCAAGCGGGACATTGCCCGCATGATGAGGTCCCGGAGCTGGTGAACAAAGCATTGCTGGATTGGCTGAACAGCAAACAGCTCTGAGCTCAAATCCAGTAGCCTACAATCTGTTTGATATATGTCATTTTAGCCAGATACTGAATGTAGTAGCACTGTAACAATGTAAAATGTTACTCAATGACAAGAAAAATTGGTCCTGTAAGAATTGTTGTATTCCAATGTTAAGAGCATATATGAAAGCTAACTAAAAGTGTATTTTCTTACAAATATAAACTCTCTGTCAATCAGTCATTTTTATTTTTTTATTATTTAAACGGTTTGTTGTAATTTTATTATTGTAATATCTAATCTAATACACTCATGGCGCAACATGGCGCCGCTGCAAGTCGCATGACGTTAGAGGAATAACGCATGATGCATGACGCATGGCGCATGATGCATGACGCATTACGCATGACGCATGACGCAAGTCGCATGACGTTAGAGGAATGACGCATGGCGCATGACGCATGATGCTGCAAGTTGCAAAACGTTAGAGGAATGACGCATGACACATGACGCAAGATGCATGAGGCATGAGGCATGACGCATGACGCAAGATGTATGACGCATGTCGCATGTCGCATGATGCAAGAGGCATGACGCATGACGCATGATGCAAGAGGCATGACGCATGACGCATGACGCATGACGCATGACGCATAACGCATGACCCATGATGATGCATGACGTGAGACGCATGACGCATAACGCAAGTCGCATGATGAAAGACGCATAACGCAAGTCGCATGACGCATGACGCATGACGATTAACGCATACCACATGAATGAACTGTGTTTTACTTTTTAATATACTTATGTCTAATCGGTTGCCACTGTTCATTTCCACAGTGAATGAATAGTGTTTTCAATGTTCATCGCTGTAGTAAAATCACTATTTTTCTCTTTTTAAATTTTATTTCCTTCGCGTTGGAAATTGATTGTAGTATTTTTTAATCGATGCTTTAATTTAGATCCAATATGACCTATGATGCTCTAATTTTAATTGATCCTTATTGTAGTTTTTTTTGTGCAAATTTTTTTTGCCATTGATTTTTATGTTTTTTATATTATTTAAACGATTTATTATAATTTTATTATTATAATATAAAAATTTAAAATTTAACTTTTTCTCTTAGAGAACTTTGACCGTATCTCTCTAATTTTTTGTTCCTTTGCAAAATTTTCCCGTGAGAAACTAGAGCGAATTTCATCTCCAGTTAGCTTCAGCAGCCATGGCGGAGAAAAAGAGCAAGGTGTTGGTGGTAGGCGCTACAGGAGAGCTTGGCCGTGAGCTGGTAATGGCTAGCTGCGCCGCTTCTCACCCGACGTTCGCTCTAGTACGGGATCTCTCCATTCTCTCTTCTCCCTCTCCATCCAATTCCGATAAGGCACTTCTTCTCCAGTCCTTCCTTTCTCACGGCGCTCACCTCCTCCAGGTCTCTCTTTTGTATCCTCCTCTCAATTCATATAAATACATCCGTGTTTTTTTTAAGTATTGTCTTTGCTGTAGTAAAATTGTTATTGATCGACTGATTCTGCATTTCTGCTTCTGTTTGTTATTTCAGGGATCATTTGATGACTATGCGAATTTAATCCAAGCTGTAAAGCAAGTGGATGTGGTGATTTGCGCTGTACCTTCGAAGAATGCACTTGAACAGAAGCCACTGATCCGAGCAATTAAAGAAGCTGGTTGCATCAAAGTATGGAATGATGATGAATTCTCATTTTCAGTGCTTGTGTGTATTAATTAATGATTTTGTTGTAATTTGGTACCGAACTGTTCTGATTATTCTATGCAATTCTAAATCCCCTTGTGATGGTTGGAGATGAGTGCATAGAATTAACCAACAAAGAAATGGGTAATTAGAGGTTTTTTGTTTTTCTTAAATGATGTTCTACATTGTTAAGGTCCAAACATTATCCTATGTTTATCAGTATATTTAAATAACATCATCTTTAGGTAGGTGTAAAAGTCAGGTATCTATAGTTGGACAGTGAACATTCTGTACCAAACATAATTGATAGTTGCAAACTGTGTTGACAGAAGTCAAAGCTGAGCAAGTTTAAATTTGTGTTGCAGATACTTACGTACTAATAACAATATTTGATAGAGTTAACAGGAAAAGGTCAAGTGAAATTTAGTCATTTTGCTTATGTAAACATGTTATTTGCAGAAAACTGTGTTTTAATTGCAAATACAATAACTGTTGAGTGTTATTTACAACTACTTAGAGCATTAGTAGCAATTTCAAACACTCTTATCTTGATACAGAGGTTTATCCCATCTGAGTTTGGAGCTGATCCGACAAAGGTGCAAATACTTGGCATGGATTATGACTTCTACGAAAAGAAAGCTGAGATACGTCAGTTTATTGAATCGGAGGGAATTCCCCACACTTACATTTCCTGCAATTTCCTGATGAGATACTTGATCCCGTCTTTGGTACAACCCGGTTTCGACTCACCACCTAGAGATAAAGTAAAGATTTTTGGAGACGGAAACACCAAAGGTTGCTTTATTTTATATTACCAACCTTCCCGGCCTACACCCAAAAAGTGAACTGCCTCTCTCCCTCTCTGCATAAACCCCGTTCAGTACATTAAAATTGAAAGAATATGAAACAGTAATACCCTTTATTTATAAATTATAATGCATTTTACCATTGTGGTCTGTTTACCCTGTTATGGTTGTTCCTGACACACCAATTTGCTCCTATATGGCTACATAATATAACACATAACTCTTGCTGTCTAGTATACCTGCAGTGGTGTTTATCTTAATTTTTTCTGGCATTATTGTAATCTCAATTTGCTAAAAAATATTGTTTGTGTGTTTTATTAATCTTTATGCTTTTATTGTTTTCAGCTATATTTGTGAAAGATTGTGATGTGGCTAAATTTACTTTATGTGCCATTGACGATCCAAGAACATTGAATAAGACATTATATTTGAGGCCTCCTGGCAATATATGCTCCATGAATGAATTAGTTGAGACGTGGGAGTACAAAATAGGCAAAATGTTAAAGAAGATCTATATTTCAGAGGAACAACTCCTGAAGGATATCAAAGGTATGTACCATGTTACTAATATATAATATTTGTTGTGTTGAAATCATGTACATCGATGTTGCTAATCTTAGGGTTTTTTATTTCCAGAAACACCATATCCAGAGAATATGCAAATGATATTCATATATTCAGCTTTTATCAAGGGAGACAATACATACTTTGATATCGATTCATTGGGTGTTGACGCAACCCGCCTATATCCTGATGTTGCATACACCACTGTTAGCCAATATTTAGACACTCTTGTTTAAATTGCATATCATTTTTTTTTTCTAACTTGTGTTTTTCTCTCTTGTTGGTGAAAAAAGTTGCTTTTATGAATAATACTGACCTTGTTAGAACAGAAATTCATATATTTATTTACCCAGATGCACGTACCTTACGTAACCTATGTTTTTCTCATTTTTTGGTCTAACTTGTGTTTTTCTCTGACCTTGTAAAAGCAGAGATTCATATATTTATTTACCCAGATGCACTTACCTTCCCTTGTACTGGGCTTCCCACGAACATTGTGGGAATTTTTACAAAATGGTTCTACATATTACATTCTATTTTAGGCAGAATTTCAGGTATGCCCCTCAAAAGTTGCAATATTACATATTCCCCTTCTAAAATCTATATTACATATTTATCCTTCTAAATTGCAAAAATTAACAGATTTACCCAATTCATCAGTTATTCCATTAATTCTCAAATCCATCATGCTTCTAAATTCATAATTCCTATTTTGTCCTTATAAAATTTAAAATATATTGATGCAGGTACTTATTAGACAAAACAAAAACATCAGACAATAATATTCGGACACCATTAAACATGAACTGAACCAGACTACATGTCTTCAATCGTTACCTGTACCTTCTGGAACTCCTTACCTTCTTTGTCTCTTCTTAGCTTCGATCAGCTGGTTACATGATTACTACAAGATTTGTACTTGCTGAGATCGTGAAGTTAAGATGTTGCAAGAATTTTCTAATTTCACCATTAGATCAGATTGCTCCAGAACAAGTGTCTCATTGAGCCAAATTACTGTAAAAGAGAAATACTCCTGAATATAAAGGTCTTGATTTCAATTATATTGTGTTCCGATTGTTCTTTCAATCGATTATCTAGACACTAATAGTGTAGCCATCATTGTAGATTCGTAATCAGTATTTAATTTTTTAATAAAGAAGCAATGTGAAAGACATTAATAGGTGAGACACATGAAAAACTTACTAATTTGGGTTGCAAAACAAGCATAACTAGAGCTGCTAATGGATGGGTTTCAGTTCATGTCCAGTCCAACCCGTTGATGAGGAGTTGAAGTCTATGATTAAATCAAGTCCATAATTATCTACTAATATCAGTCCATGTCCAGTTCATCTTATAACCGAATAATGTCTATTATTTGTCTATAAGCTAATCATGCGAACATGATTCTGGACACCACAGTGCATAATCTTCTTTAAATGAAAGTTATTTCATCACTGTATTGAAGAACTTAGGTTTCTTTATGCGAATAACTTAATTCTCTCTATGTGAAAAAGAAAGTTAGAACTTGGTTGATCTATTGGAATGTTTGAACATATTTTCATTTAATCTCACATTGAGACCGCAATTAGTCCACAATTAGTCCAGTTCAGTTTTAGCAATTGAACTTGGACTGAACTTCAACTAAGACCAAGAAATAGTCCAGTCCAGTCCAGTCCATAAATGTTCAATAGTGTCCAACCCCCAACCCATTTTGTCCATGAGCCGCTCTGTTCATTAGCAGTCCTAAGCATAACTTCCAAAACTTGGTTGTTTTTTTGTTATTTGCACTTCAATTTATTAAATGGAAATTTTGCTTTGTGAACCTTCGGTACCAGATAACCTACAAACAATATTAATAGAACCTTTGAAGGGCGCGTGGGTATAGCCTTATAGGAGCTGGCATTTATGATTTCAGGAACTATTTTCAATATTCATCACTTAATTTTTTACCATTTTTATCCTTAACCTCCAGTAAATTATCCATCATGTCTTTCGGTCTCCGACCTGTCTCTCTTTCTTCTAATGCATAGAACAAAGTTAGGAGTAAAGTGTTGTATTAAACAGGAGAATAGTTGAGAATTCTTAATGTTCTTATCATTTCAGCTGATGAATTTAGCACTTGTCTGTCCACCTCTACTTTGGTACAATCGAAGACCCCATTTGTACCAGTAGTCAGAAACTCAACCAATTATTTCTGACAACCAGCCTGCTACACCCATTATGTCCACATGAATAAGGAGCAGGGGACAATAAGATAAGTGTGCAACGGATGACAGTATACCTCTAGTGCTGTATAGCTCTTAAGGGCAAAATGGGAATTATGAATTCAGAAGGATGATGGATTTTGAATTAATGGAATAAATGATGAATTGGGTAAATCTATGAGTTTTTACAATTTAGAAGTATAAATATGTAATAATAGATTTTAGACG